>CAJHNH020002965.1:0-87829 GCA_905116865.2 Candidula unifasciata
AAAATTTGGGTATAAAAAAACACCCTTGGGGTATCCCCCCCCAAAAAAAAAATAGAACGAAGGCATAGCCCAGGTAAAAAGGGCAGGGGCCCGCCCAGCACAAAGTGGGACAGGATAAAAGTGTATTTATGTTACCTTGTTAAGACGGAGAAGCCCCTTAAATTTCCCAGAAAAAGGGTTAACTGTGTTATGGGGGGGCATGAAAAATCACTCCCCCAAAAGGGGATAGCAAGTGTGGCTGCTTTCCAAATTTCAGACCATTGTTCCCATCACGGGTTATAACCGCTTTCCTCTCGATGCGCAGCTTAACCTGTCTGCAATCCTTTTTCCTGTTCACTTTCCCTTCCTAATTTTTTCCAGTCCATGTAATGCGCCCCGGGTTTTCCTGTTCCCATGAACCCACCTCATTACCGGTACCCTTCTTGCCCTACTTGCCAAAATCTTTAAATCGTAGAGGCCGCCTCATCATTTTCTTCCTGTCCTTAGAAAATTGTCCTGTTTTTCCATCCTCTGACCCTTCTTAGCCATCTGAGCCTTGGAACACATTGGGGATTTTCCCTGTGGGGTTTCCCGGGGCCCTTTTTAAGGAAAACAAAAATTTAAAACCCCCTCCCTCCCCAAAAGCATGTCTTAAAGCCCAAAATTGGGATCTTTTTCAGAATAATAGTGCTTTCTGCCTGAGAGGAAAAGGAAAAGCGGTCCCCAAAAAGAGTCAGATCTGAAAAACGGGATGCCACGAAACCCTCAGGTTCGGGAACAGGACTGCAGCCCAAAAAGCGGATGAACAAACCCGAACTTTCCGCCAGAGTTTACAGCTGGTTTAACGTTTGGGGAAGATGAAAAAGGGGATTGTTTAAAACTTGCTGTTTAATTATCTTCTGTTTTTGAGCTTTGTTGGCCCCTTCCCTGCCAAAATTTTAAAATTTCCAGACTCGCATTTGAAAAAAATGTTTTTGCTGTTTCTTGGTGCAAGTAAGTTTCTCGAGTGTCAAAAAAACCCTTTCAGGAGAAATAAGAGACCACAAAATTTAAAAAACAAAAGGGGGGGGGGGGTTTAATGTTTTTAAAGTTTTTGTTTTTTAAAAAAAAGTTTATAAACCCGTTTATTGTTTTTTCCGGGCCCAAATATTTCCCGATTTTTATTTTTTTATTTATTGGGATAATCCTGCCTATTTGGGTTTGGGGTTCTTTATGCTAGTTTTTAATATGAAAAATTGGGAAAAATGCCCAGGCTTTATAGATTTTGAGGAATACATCATTTGGGGTGTTTTGTGACAGCTTCTACCAGCAAGACAGCACTATACAGTTAAACATTTTAGGTAAGCCACTTTAAGTTATTGGTTTTGATTTTGGGAAACTGGCGAATGATACATATTTGTTTTGCAATAACGGACTTTTTTGTGTGCGACTACTGCCCTTTGATAAAAGTGACATTTTGAAACCCTTTACCAAACTCATCTACAATTTCCTTTTTTTGCCGTTGGGGTCAAATACAGCCGCAATCGAAATTTCCTTTTTCTCCGCTCTGTTTTTTGCAGCTTCCGAATTTCGACATGCAGGCAGCAACATTTGTTTAAACTCGTAATTGTTGTTCAAGTTTCCCTTTGGGAAACCCCTTTTTTTTTTAGATTGTTTTTTTTCCTATTTTTGTGTTTTTTTGGGAATTTTAAAGCTCATTTTTGTCCCAGAGTTTGCCCAAAAGTATTCCACCTACTTTTTTTTTGTTGCAGTCATTTTCCAAAAAATTTTTTCCGACATTTCTCTGATCTCCCTCAATTTTTTTTTTTTTTTGAATTCCTTCCATTTTGTGTTTCCCCGTTTTTTTGAACTTTATTTTTAAAGCATTTAACCCTTTTTTTTCCCTACTGTTTTCTGGTTTTTTCATTTTAGCTCTTTGCGTTTTTTAGAACTGAAAAAAATTTAAAATTTAAAAGGGTAAAAGTTGGGTCTTTAAAATGTTTTGCTTGGGGCTACATATTTTTTTTAGGGGTTCTAAAGGTTTTGTTGCTTTGCCAAAACGTACATAATTTCCTTGGGTTTTTCTCCTTGGAGTCCAATTTTCTACCCACAGGATGAAAAAAATCTGTTTCTTTTATTTTTTTATTTTTTGCAGACTCGGATGATCTGTTTTGGATCGGGAATATAATTTGTTTTTCTCATAACTTTTTTTTTAGCCCATTTTTTACAATTTTTATGGGCAAATTGCCCTTTTTATTTTTATGTTTTTGGATGTTTGTTATTTTTTCTTAACAGAAAAGTATCACCTCAAAAATTTAAAATCTTCCCCTTTTAAAATTGTCCCACCCTATCAAGGGCAGTATTTTCCTTTATAAAGGTTTTCATTAAAACCAAAACAATGGCTACTCCCAAAAAAACCAAGGGAAAATAGAAAAGCCCCCTTGTTTTTAACCTTTCCCTTTTTTTCCCACCAAAAAACCCTCACTTAGACAATTTTTTTTGTGTGGGAAGGCAAAATTAGAACCTTACCATTGACAATTTATTTTTAACTCACAAAAAACATACATTGAAGTTACAAATAAGAAAAATAGTTTCCCTGTTTTTGGGTTCCCGGGGCCCAAAAAGGGGAAAAAAAAATAGACCGGGCCTCCCCCCCCCCAAAGGGATAAACCCTAAGAGGGTTTATCATTTAAAGGGCATTCTTCAAAGTTTAAAATGCCTCTGCTGAGAGGTAAGGAAAACCCATTTTGCATAAAAAATTTAGCCAGATGTGTGAAAAAGATGTGCACCAACCCTCAGGGTTTCCCGGAAGAAAAATTAAAATCTGGAAGAAACTTACAGCAATTTTAAAGTGAAAAGAAAAGAAGAAAGAAAGGTTTTTACTGCATGAGGAAAAAGTTTTACATTTCCAAAATGATAATGAAAAAAGATCCAAAAGGGATGTTTTTGGCGATTTTTTGTTTACCCAAAAATGTTTTCCCCCTGGCCCGAGACAAAAATGACATCAGTCCTTTTACCACTTGTTCTTGTCTGTATGTGAAACTGGACATCAAGCCTTCTCATATGAGGGCCCCAAAAAATATCAGGTCCAAAAACTGTGAGGTCGCATCTTGCATGTAAAATACCTACAAATTTATTTTACAGCATTTGTAGTTCAGGGGCAGACACATTGGGATACCTTGCCAGTTTTTACTATGAGTACACCAGGGCAGTGCAACTAAGTTTGCTCAAGATGTTGGAAATGGGGCGGGCCTGTGATCTTAGTCCCAGCATGGAAAGATCATTAATACGATATAGTTGGCAGGTAATCCGCAGGCCACTTACTATGCCTCTGTGGGCCAGCTTTGGCCTGCGGGCCGGCTGTTAAATAACCCTGGTGTACACTGTTCAGAGATTCTCCTTGTGTGGTGTATGAGAGGAAGCTGGAGCACCTATAGCAGGTATCCAAGTGCAGTGAAAATTATATTTACATACCATAGTCTTTAGGGGTAAAAGGACATTTTTCTGCACATTGAGCATTTACATTGCAATCAGCACTTGCTGGGTGATGAAATCTTAGAGATTCCTCATGTATATGTAATTAACTGTGATCTTAAGAGGACAATTACCCTTGTTGTTGCAGCTCTATGATACTGACAACAAGGGCTACATCACACAAGAGGAACTTTGTGTCTTACTGACCAAAGCCTTCAGTCTGGCAGACGGGGATGCAGAAAAGGTTTTCAGTGACATTGACAGTGTAGCTGTTGACAGGGTCACATTAGGTAAGTCTCTGCTTCCATAAGTCATTCTCCTTACAAGAGAAGGTTTTCATTGATATTGACAGTGTAGCTGTTGACAGGGTCACATTAGATGAGTCTCTGCTTCCATAAGTCATTCTCCTTACAAGAAAAGGTTTTCAGTGACATTGACAGTGTAGCTGTTGACAGGGTCACATTAGATGAGTCTCTGCTTCCATAAGTCATTCTCCTTACAAGAAAAGGTTTTCATTGATATTGACAATGTAGCTGTTGACCAGGTCACATTAGGTGAGTGGGAACTGTTCTTCCATCCTCCGAGAATGTTCTTCCTAGATATTTAAATTCTTTAACTTGCTTTAGACAAGTACCATTCAACCCAATGTGTAGCGGAAAAGAAATTATACTGACTTGCATTCCGTTTTAATATTTATTTTCATGTTATACCTTCTGCATGTTAAACTTGACCTTTTTAAATGATCTTGCAGTCTACTCCCTTTGCTTTGTTTATAAGTGCAAAAAGTATATACCAGAAAGTGTTCTGGGACATCTGACATTTGCTGCAGGAGACGGAGCACCTGTGGGTATGCCCACTATGCTATGATGTCAATTCTTAATGGGTACTCTGTACATGCTGTACATACTGTATACTTCTGCAACACAAACTGGTATTATCAGTCACCACTTGCTGAGGGAGATACTGAAGATGGGATCCAAGCGCTTATGGGCTTGTGATGGGTGATGAGGATGTTCTGTTTGTTAACTAACTTCTGCTGCAGGAACATTATTAGTTCTTTGTTTGAACTTCTGCTGCAGGAGCGTTATTAGTTCTTTGTTTGAACTTCTGCTGCAGGAACATTATTAGTTCTTTGTTTGAACTTCTGCTGCAGGAACATTATTAGTTCTTTGTTTGAACTTCTGCTGCAGGAGCATTATTAGTTCTTTGTTTGAACTTCTGCAGGAGCATTATTAGTTCTTTGTTTGAACTTCTGCTGCAGGAGCGTTATTAGTTCTTTGTTTGAACTTCTGCTGCAGGAACATTATTAGTTCTTTGTTTGAACTTCTGCTGCAGGAGCATTATTAGTTCTTTGTTTGAACTTCTGCTGCAGGAGCATTATTAGTTCTTTGTTTGAACTTCTGCTGCAGGAACATTATTAGTTCTTTGTTTGAACTTCTGCTGCAGGAACATTATTAGTTCTTTGTTTGAACTTCTGCTGCAGGAACATTATTAGTTCTTTGTTTGAACTTCTGCTGCAGGAACATTATTAGTTCTTTGTTTGAACTTCTGCTGCAGGAGCGTTATTAGTTCTTTGTTTGAACTTCTGCTGCAGGAACATTATTAGTTCTTTGTTTGAACTTCTGCTGCAGGAGCATTATTAGTTCTTTGTTTGAACTTCTGCTGCAGGAGCATTATTAGTTCTTTGTTTGAACTTCTGCTGCAGGAACATTATTAGTTCTTTGTTTGAACTTCTGCTGCAGGAGCATTATAAGTTCTTTGTTGGAACTTCTGCTGCAGGAGCATTATTAGTTCTTTGTTTGAACTTCTGCTGCAGGAGCATTTTTAGTTCTTTGTTTGAACTTCTACTGCAGGAGCATTATTAGTTCTTTGTTTGAACTTCTGCTGCAGGAGCATTATTAGTTCTTTGTTTGAACTTCTGCTGCAGGAGCATTATTAGTTCTTTGTTTGAACTTCTGCTGCAGGAGCATTATTAGTTCTTTGTTTGAACTTCTGCTGCAGGAGCATTATTAGTTCTTTGTTTGAACTTCTGCTGCAGGAGCATTATTAGTACTTTGTACATTTATACAGGAAGGGCAGGGTTAGTGATTGCAATGACTCTCTCTCTCAGTCTCTTGGCTCAAGTCATTTGCTGACTTCTCAAATGCTCACCAACTCATGCTGAATCCATGAACGAGATGAACACACAGCTGATGCCGGTGTCACTTTTTATTTGTTCACACAACTGCCTCCGAGCCAGTGCACAATGAGATGACGGTCTAGGGACTCCACAACATTATTGCAAAATATACATATAAGTGAATAATTACCTTCGTAATGAAAATACACGTGAACAGTCCCACAGCGATAGCTTGACAATGACAGTGTTTCACACTGAATCGACACAACACGTCTAGCTTTGACCAGAATGGTGAACCGAACGGTAGCCAGGTTTTATCTAAGAACTCACAGCCAAACTGGTTCAGACATCCAATTTTAACTTGATTCATTCATCTGCACCACAGACACACCATTCATGGCACCCCAAACAAGACTGATCTTCTTTCTGGATCATTCTTTGACTTAAGTGATCTTAAGGGACCAAGTATTGGGACAGCTAGCTCCCCTCTTACAGCATAAGACAATCCCAATCAGCACAAAGAGACATCTTATTCAAAGCTGATTTATTCCAACTCTGTGCTACCAGTGCCAGACATGGTCACTCACAACAAACCATAAAAGAAAATTAGAGTAGGGCTGTAGGAGTGACCATAAGAGATAAGATCAGGAATGAGATCATAAGAGAAAAAGTCGACACAGAACCAATTCTAAATTACATACGAAGACAGCAAGTAAAATGGTTTGCCCCCTTAGAGAGAATGCCTTGTGACACCATACCATCATACATGGAAAGGGAAGAAGGACGTAGAGCACGGGGTAGACCAAGAATGAGATGGAAGGATAACATCAGAGAAACTCTACAACAGCACGATGTGCCTATGGTCGAGGCGGCCAGAAGAGCTAGAAAAAGAACCTTATATCCCCCTCGACACCCACAGCGGTAAAAGAGGAAGTGAAGAAGAAGAAGAAGATGCTGTGTTCATGAACACATTCACTAGCCACTCTTCTGAAGACATTTTCTACAACTGGACAGAAGATAACAGTGGTCCAGAAATATTTAACATATATTTACTTACAGGTCAGGTGTATGTTATGTTACCACAATCAGCATTACTGCACAGTGGAAATTCTCATACATGCTTAGTCCTCCGATGCAGCAGCCACTCCAAGGTAACTCTGCTGATAGTTCCCATGAGGAGTTGGTTATAAAGTCTCTTATCTCTTTCTCGAAGGTGGGATAGTTGTGCTTCACCAACTTTTACTCCCAGGTCATGCAGTTGTGTTAGTCAGGTCAGGCTAAGCAGGTCGAGGTGGTGATGTGGTCTGTAAGAATAACCTAAGGGTGAGAATCAAACAGGAGCAAATCCTGGATACTACGTTCATCCATATAACACAGTTACATTAGGGCATCTCTGCAGGTAGAAAGTAACTTGCAGCCCAGTATGGGGATGGGATTGCCTTATCCAACTTTATTAGGTAGGCTGGTGGTTAGGACAGTAGTTTATAGCACAGCAGTTCCATCGCCTCCTCTGGTTGGAGACGTTTTCACTCCTGACCTCTGGGAACCGCAACAGTCAGCAGGCTTACCTGCTGGCCTAGCTGTCATGTGGTCAAATCCCCATCGAAGCAGATTTTTTAAAATTGATCTGAAGCCACAGGTCAAGTCCTGCAAAAAGTATGTACCAAAAAGTGATCTGGAACATTTGACATTTGCTGCAGGAGACAGGTCACCAATGGGTATGCCCGCTATGCTATGTGTGGTTTCTGGGGCCCTTTTTGGTTGGGTGGGGGGGGGGGTAAGCCAAGTGCCCCCAACATGGATGTCGTAAAAGATGGCTTAGTTATCTGATGTACAAGGTTGAAAAAGCAGATATTACAGCCTAGCTGTAAACTACAACACAACATGCCAGCTGAACTTTTTTAAGGGCAAGCACAGAAGAAGGAGAATTGACACTGCAGGATTTCATTCAATGTTGAGATAGAAGTATTCAAATTCTTTTGTGTGGTTGCTTTCAGATACATTTAAGAGCTATGCACAGAGGCATCCAGAATTCTCCAAGATCTACACCACCTACCAGGAGCAGAAGCTGAGCGAGCAGCAGAAATCTATAGACAAGGACAAGTATAGTAACGGCCGTGCTGCAGAGTTGGAGCAGTGGAGCAACCAGGGAGAGGAATCCTCCAAGAAGCTACAGTGATACCTTGTTGTCTTTTAGTCCTTAAGTTTACATAATAATCATGTAGCCGGTCCCTGACAGAACCTCAGTCTCACCACAACCTGCCTGAAGGAAACTCAGTCTCTTGTCAGCTTTCCCACCTCTTGCAACTTCCTACCCAAGTTGACAGTATATTCTATATCCATCTTCATGCTGGTTGACCCCTGCCTCTCTTTCCTGGTACCATGTCTTCAGTTATTATTCTTTCCAATCAACTGCGGTGCTTGATGTGGCCAACATTTTTCAGTTTCCGAGACAAGATGCTATTTACTGTCCAGTCTTCTTTGATGTTCAGATCTTTAAGGATATCAGTATTTCTTTTCTTCTTTAGTTCACGTACAACTATAAAATAACATTCTAGGTTTACTTTTTTCCTTTTCTTTTTTTTTCAATCCATCCCTGCTGCCCAACGTATTGGTAGCCTTCACATGTGTATTTGTTCACAACAGATACACGTCAAAAATTATTGATCATTAAATTGCTATGTTGTCTGTAAAAAATTGTTTGTTTTAAAGAATATTTTATACCCTAGGTATTTATTAATTGCTGAAGCAAAATGAACAACAGCAGTAGATGAGCATGATAATTAGATGATTTTTGTGAGTGAGAGTGTGTGTGTGTTTGCGCGCGCACACCTGCCACTAGAGATCAACAGATCAGCATATTATTGTATTCAGTTAAATCTCTGCCGTTGCTCTATTATTCCACAGCGTTGATTTTATTTCTGTACTTGTTGAACATAATGTTTGGTTAAATCAAATCTATGCTTTTTTTTTTTCTTTAGTCATTTGAATGACTCCTCCCAAATATTAGCATTATGCTTTGTCTAACATTGATTCACTGAATACCTGGTCTAACATTGATTCACTGAATACCTGGTCTAACATTGATTCACTGAATACCTGGTCTAACATTGATTCACTGAATACCTGGTCTAACATTGATTCACTGAATACCTGGTCTAACATTGATTCACTGAATACCTGGTCTAACATTGATTCACTGAATACCTGGTCTAACATTGATTCACTGAATACCTGGTCTAACATTGATTCACTGAATACCTGGTCTAACATTGATTCACTGAATACCTGGTCTAACATTGATTCACTGAATACCTGGTCTAACATTGATTCACTGAATACCTGGTCTAACATTGATTCACTGAATACCTGGTCTAACATTGATTCACTGAATACCTGGTCTAACATTGATTCACTGAATACCTGGTCTAACGTTGATTCACTGAATACCTGATGGATATAATATATTAAAGTAATGATGCCATAGACAGTATATTGCCCTGCATGTTTTAAGTCTCTCATCAAGTTCATTACTGCAATGTTCACATCAGGATATCATTATCATCATCATTGTCCTGTTTGTAATTATATATCACAGAGGGCTCGCTGTCTGTTCCTGCATTCCGTTTTAACCTGAGCAATCTCTTCAATATGGAATCCAGTTCTAGCACCTTTGGCCTCTCTCATTCACTTCAGGGTTTCTTGTAAACGTCCTCACTTCTTCAGTCCCTTTATTTCCCATTCCCCTGCCTGTTTGTTAGTGAATTGATTGCCTCCCTGATTTAGTTGACTAAACCATAAATTGCTGGTTACCTTGTAAATATTGAGAAAACTGTTGTTTATTTATAATTTACAATTTGCTCAGTGTCATTATTGACTCGTTTTGACTTCCAAATAAATTAGCTTTGGCACATATTGTTGAGGATTTTTCCCCCTGAACTATTGTGAAAGATAAATTCTGTTACAGGAATAACAGTTTCTTACATTTAACCTATATCACTGCATATATGTGTTCCAGGGCCCCATTGTAGTGGGGGGGGGGGGGGGGGGGGGGGGTGTCAGGGATATACCCACTGCCCTTAAACAAGCATGTCTCATAAAGGCTACTAATTGAGGGTTTGATGAAGTCAGATATGTTGAGACAGAAAGCACATATTGCAGCTTAGATTCAACCGCAAGCTAACTGCCTTTTTCAAAAGCTTTTTTTTATTTTACAGCTTAAATTGTCATTTGTTCTCTGTTTACTAGGAGCTGTTAATTGAGTGAAATCTCTCACACGTGTCTTGATCTACAGAATAAGGATTAGATAGTTATGTTCTTCTGGGCTGCTGAACCCAGGACTAATGGTTGTAAATAAACACTCTGCTACTGGACCACAGAGACAGTTTGGCATGTACAGGAAGTTACTGGGTTTGATTCTCACTCAGTCATCCTGTGCATCCTCCAGGCAAGTAACTTTTATTCCAAATGTGAAACATACACTCATGAAAGTGTTCAGTTTAAACCCCTCAAAAGGAATTATTTCAGCAGATGAAGATATGTGTGTGCAAGCCACATGCTCCAAAAGAATAGGATTAATCAAGCTGTAGTATCCCATGGAGGAAGGTCACAATTGTGAATAACAACAACAGCAGTAAGATTAATCATGCTGTAGTGTCACATAGTGGAAGGTTACAATCATGAATAACAACAATAGCAGTAAGATTAATCATGCTGTAGTGTCACATAGTGGAAGGTTACAATCATGAATAACAACAATAGCAGTAAGATTAATCATGCTGTAGTGTCACATAGTGGAAGGTTACAATCATGAATAACAACAATAGCAGTAAGATTAATCATGCTGTAGTGTCCCATGGTGGAAGATCACAATCGTGAATAACAACAACAACAGTAAGATTAATCGTGATGTAGTGTCCCATGGTGGAAGGTCACAATCGTGAAAAACAACAACAGTAAGATTAATCAGGCTGTAGTCTCCCATGGCGGAAGGTCACAATCGGGAATAACAACAGCAGTAAGATTAATCATGCTGTAGTGTCCCATGGTGAAAGGTCACAATTGTGAATAGCAACAACAACAGTAAGATTAATCAAGCTGTAGTGTCCCATGGTGAAAGGTCACAATCGTGAATAGCAACAGCAACAGTAAGATTAATCATGCTGTAGTGTCCCATGGTGAAAGGTCACAATCGTGAATAGCAACAACAACAGTAAGATTAATCATGCTGTAGTGTCCCATGGTGAAAGGTCACAATCGTGAATAGCAACAACAACAGGAAGATTAATCAGGCTGTAGTCTCCCATTGCGGAAGGTCACAATCGTGAATAACAACAGTAAGATTAATCAAGCTGTAGTGTCCCATAGTGAAAGGTCACAATCGTGAATAACAACAACAGTAAGATTAATCAAGCTGTAGTGTCCCATAGTGGAAGGTCACAATCGTGAATAACAACAACAGTAAGATTAATCAAGCTGTAGTGTCCCATGGCGGAAAGGTCACAATTCGTGAATAACAACAACAGTAAGATTAATCAAGCTGTAGTGTCCCATAGTGGAAGGTCACAATCGTGAATAACAACAGTAACATTAATCAAGCTGTAGTGTCCCATAGTGGAAGGTCACAATCATGAATAACAACAACAGTAAGATTAATCAACTTGTAATGTCCCATGGTAGAAGGTCACAATCGTCAACAACAACAGTAAGATTAATCAAGCTGTAGTGTCCCATAGTGGAAGGTCACAATCGTGAATAACAACAGTAAGATTAATCAAGCTGTAGTGTCCCATGGTGGAAGGTCACAATCGTCAACAACAACAGTAACATTAATCAAGTTGTAGTGTCCCATAGTGGAAGGTCACAATCATGAATAACAACAACAGTAAGATTAATCAAGTTGAAATGTCCCATAGTGGAAGGTTACAATCGTGAATAACAATAGCAGCAGTAAGATTAATCAAGCTGTAATGTCTTATGGCGGAAGGTCACAATCGTGAATAACAACAACAGCAGTAAGATTAATCAAGTTGAAATGTCCCATGGTGGAAGGTTACAATCGTGAATAATAACAACAGTATCGTAACGTTTACATATACACAAAATGATGCCAGCTCTTGTTGTTTGTATTCTCCACATATATTGTCTGTATTATTCTGTGTCACAATTATGGTGTTGCAGAGAGAGATAGAGAGAGTTCTGAGTTGAAGTCACCTCTGTTTGCTGGTTATCCTTGTTAGTTTTATAATTTTGCAGTATTTACTTTTGATCTGAAGATCTGAACATCAAGGAAGATTAGCTAATAAACAGCATCCTTTCTCGAAAGCTGAAATATTTTGGTCATATCAAGCGCCACGACGGATCGGAAAAAATTATAGCAGAAGGCATGGTACCAGGAAGCAGGGGCTGACTGACACGAAGATGGGCACAGGATATAAGTGACTCCTTGAGTGTGAAATTTCATGAGGCGGGAGAACTAGCAAGAGACCGGGTTTCTTTCAGGCAGACTGTGACGTTCTGCAAAGGACCTGCTACATGATGAATGAATTTACTTTTGATGAATTTGGCTGTACTTAGGTTTTATTGAATTTTGTTCAATTCTCAAGCCCACGGTTACCGATGTTTGAAGCTCATATCAACATATTGTTTGTTGACATCGCCATCCATTTTATTCATCACCACATCTGCATCTTCATCGACATATACATAAACCCAGTTTTGTTTAAGCAGCTGTACAGAAATATATATATATATTTTTACAATAGTATGTTGTCACTATTAGAAGCTGCTAGAATTTATCACATGCTTCTGTTTCACACAGCTCTTGAATGTCTGTAGTTTGTGATAGCAGCTGTATGATTGCTTTAGCTATGATTTTGTTACAGCAGTTGCTGTGTACAACAGAAACTGTTGAATGACTGATGGATTGTTATCACAGTTGATTGTACCTTTTGGGTTTTATTGTTGTTATTTTTCTGACAGAAACTGTTGAATAATTGCAGGAATGAAATATAGCATTTGGCAGAAATGGTTGTATGATTTCAAGAGCTATATATCACAGCTGTATATAAACTGCAACACAATTAGTGTTTGAAGGGCAGACACAGAAGCAGCAGCTTTCTGATCATCGCCTACACACAACAGTCCTATGAGTAGTATCTGTCTGTCTAACAACATGACTGCCAAAACACTGCCTGTATTCACCACTTGAGAGGTGGAGGGGAGGGTTGAACCTGAAGATTAAGGTCACATGGCCGCCATGGACTGCAGGTTACAATTTTGTTTTTCCCCTGACATTTAAAAAAAAAATCCCCAACCTTACTGAGGATTTGAACCTGGGTCTCCCACATAAGAGCCTTGCGTTCTTAACTGTTCGACCAGCTGTTCAGTGTGACTAATGAATAGGTTTATTTTTACATGATATCTGAATGCACCATAAACCATCTTAGCAGAGACATCACTTCCCTGCTGCAGTGAGAACAGCAACTGTGTCAATGACAGTTGACAGATACACATCTCACCATGTCTAGCCTTCTGATGATGCAAGGAGAACAGCAACTGTGTCAATGACAGATACACATCTCCCCATGTCTAGCCTTCTGATGATGCAAGGAGAACAGCAACTGTGTCAATGACAGTTGACAGGTACACATATCCCCATGTCTAGCCTTCTGATGATGCAAGGAAATATTGTAAATATTCTGTCTTTTGTTGCTTCTGTTGTACTTGATCACTGATGTAGTTAAAAACTGGCAGATATTTGTGTTTTAGTTATTTCAGCACTAGAGGACAGTTAATTAGATATAAATTATTGAATGAGGCATTCCTTGGTACCAAAAGAGTTTAAAGTTGTATATGCTGTTGTGCATTCAAAAAAAAGCTAAATTGCAGCAGGTTTGTTAATTGCAGTTTGTTATTGTGCAACTAAATCTCATGTTTGTCATTTTATCTTATGTGTTTAAGATTTGGCATGAGCAGTAATGTTCAAATAACACCGCATTCTTTATTTAGTTGAGGGACATTGTTGCAGTTTTTAGAGCAAAGGCAAGATAGACCATACAGTCAGACTGCTACTGGCACCACCGAAGTGGGTGTACTCTCCACTGGCTGCTGAAGATGGGGACTGAGTGCTTATGGCAATGTCACGCAGCTTGTTGCAGTTTTATATTTCAGAAACAGTTGCATTGACTCATTGATTGACTCTTCAGAATATGCATATGTTTTTTTATTCACTTCTAAAACAATGTAACTGATGCAAGGTCTCACAAGTTTTTTTAAAATTCACGTTGGTTTTTCAGTTGTAACTTTTGCTTGCTTTTTTATTGAATTGTTAGAAATGATCATATTACATATGTTAGATAAGTTCATGGCTTTTATTTTATGCCTGATACATGATAAGGTAGATGTTGTCAAGGCCCTTTGGGAACATGTAATGAAGCCAGAAGAGAAACACTATTATTATTGCCCAGAGAGAGAGAGAATGGGGCACCTGGGTGTAACCAGATGGTCTGGCCGGCTCACTACACTCATAAGAAAAGCAAGAAGGACATATAACCAGATTACAACCAATACTGTTAGTATTGGAAGTCTGCGCTGGCTGCTAAGGATGAGGATGGAGCGCATTTGGGAATTCCACGGGTGCTGCGATATCAGTTCTTGACTCGGCTGTACTCATTTTATGCCTGGTCACTTTGATTCTTCTTAGTCATTCCAATTATGGCTGCCACCTTAAGGAGGCGAGGATGCCGCAAAAAAAACAGGATACTAAATGTTGACGAGGGAAGCCAAACTGGACTGGATTACATCCAGGATATTGAAATGATTGCACAGAATTGAGAAATAGACTGCAGGCCCTATGTGATATATAATGATAAACAGGACAATTAATGAATATTATACATGCATAAGTTGATATATACTTTTGTAATTAAAAGGATGTAGTATTGTCATGTTGATTTTCTTGTTATGTATGAGAACACTGACGAAAACATCGGTGAAACTTCAAGTTTTTAACCATTCAGTTGTATGTTCCCAGAGCTGTTTATGAGTCTGTTGGATGTTCCCAGAGCTGTTTATGAGTCCATTGGATGTTCCCAGAGCTGTTTATGCGTCCGTTGGATGTTCCCAGAGCTGTTTATGTGTCCGTTAGATGTTCCCAGAGCTGTTTATGAGTCCATTGGATGTTCCCAGAGCTGTTTATGCGTCCGTTGGATGTTCCCAGAGCTGTTTATGAGTCCGTTAGATGTTCCCAGAGCTGTTTATGAGTCTGTTGGATGTTCCAAGAGCTGTTTATGAGTCCGTTGGATGTTCCCAGAGCTGTTTATGAGTCCGTTGGATGCTCCCAGAGCTGTTTATGAGTCCGTTGGATGTTCTCAGAGCTGTTTATGAGTCCGTTGGATGTTTCCAGAGCTGTTTATGAGTCCGTTGGATGTTCCCAGAGCTGTTTATGAGTCCGTTGGATGTTCCCAGAGCTGTTTATAACTGTATTATATATGTTCATAGAGCCATGTATGAATCTGTGGCATTATATTTTTGATAATAATGTAATTGACTACGAGAACACATTTATGTTGCTCCATGTTGTTGTGTGTTTCAAATTCTTCAGTCGAAGATTTTGTGTCACCCATTGTCAGATCTTTGAAACAAATGCACATGAAAGGAATATAATCTCTGACCCGCATAGGAATGAAGGTGACACCAGGCTGGTCGAGCCATTACGGAGGTGCTCCAGTTATAACTTCTTTAGAGGCTGAGCTGGGTATCTGGGATTCACACTGCTAGGCCTGTCCGCTTGCTAGGTCTGTTCGCTTGCTATTTCTGTCGGCTTGCTAGGTCTGCCGGCTTGCTAGGTCTGCCGGCTTGCTAGGTCTGTCGGCATGCTAGGTCTGTCCTCTTGCTAGGTCTGCCGGCTTGAGGTTTTGTCATCTCAGGTGTGAGGTCTTCCACTAGCAGCTTGGAGGTGACAAAACGGCAGCGGCACAGAAAGGAAGTGAATAAGATGATTTAAAACAAAACAGAGGCAGTTAACACGCCATTGTCTTGTTGTAGGTGTGTCTGTGTGGGTACGGGTGGTGACACGAGAACAGAAATCTGTGTGGTTATATTGTGGATGAATGGAGGAGCAGTTGCATATCACTGATATTTGATCGAAACATCTAATAGGCCAAATTGTGTTTACTATATTAATTACGTAAATATGTATGCACACACACACATGTATGTGTATGAAATAGTGCAGACAGTGATTTACAGAATTGTTCAGATCCAGATCGAGCCCTGTTTCCTTTGGCTACAGACCGGCTATGACGTCTGGTATTTGTAACATTTTGTGTTATGATTTCTGCCGGCTGTTGAAGCATGTTTTAAGTCTCTTTAAGTCTGTGTCCAGTGTCACTGTTTTACAGTTGTGTTATGATTTCTGCCGGCTGTTGAAGCATGTTATAAGTCTCTTTAAGTCTGTGTCCAGTGTCACTGTTTTACAGTTGTGTTACGATTTCTGCCGGCTGTTGAAGCATGTTATAAGTCTACTTAAGTCTGTGTCCAGTGTCACTGTTTTACAGTTGTTACGATTTCTGCCGGCTGTTGAAGCATGTTATAAGTCTCTTTAAGTCTGTGTCCAGTGTCACTGTTTTACAGTTGTGTTACGATTTCTGCCGGCTGTTGAAGCATGTTATAAGTCTCTTTAAGTCTGTGTCCAGTGTCACTGTTTTACAGTTGTTACGATTTCTGCCAGCTGTTGAAGCATAAGTCCCTTTAAGTCTGTGTCCAGTATCTCTGTTTTACAGTGGTTACATCGTTAAAGCTGATGTCATTAGCTGTTAGCACTCCGAAACTTGTCCACTTCTATATGTATATGTATGTATAATTTTGGCTAATTCCACTTTCGTGTACTTGAAGTTAAGTGTGATTTGATTTGATTCGTCCTTGTTATGAGTGTCAAGCAAAGAATACGGCTAGTAACATCATACTCTCAGTAACTGCCAGACTGGCTGGCATGAAATGTCTCTGATGATGATGATGGTGGTGGTTTCATTAAAACATTGTGTTTTAGAACAAGCTAAGAGAAATCTGGCCTTTTTAGACGATACATCAGATGATACATAACATCTGATATTATCATTACGCTGATAGTCTGTGGTACCCCACCCCAGTGTCTCATTGTGTCTGTTACAGTCTGGCCTGGTCTTATCTCATCAACCAATACATCCCCTGTTGGCATGTGTGTGAAGTTAACCCCACACATTTCCAATGAAATTATTGTATTATTTAGTGTCATTGTCCTGCCTGCGGTTGTTGTTGTTGTTGAAAACTACCAAGTTGTGGGGGAGTTATCACCCTTCTGGTCACCTCCAGTCGGTCGCTGGATGTTCAGTAATGTTTTAAACTGTTTAACCTACAGCAGAGGTCTCCAGTCTTTTTCAGGTGGCAAACCCCCCCCCCCCCCTTTTTTTTTTCCCTCTCAAGTATATGGCAAGACCATTTCTCCTTTTTTTTTCCAACATAAAAAAAATGTGATTACAAAGAGAAAGAGAAGAGAAAAATCCCCAGTGGGGGAAATAGAGCCGCTGCCCCCTAACACGCATGACTAATGAGGTGAAATCGGATGTGATAGGCCAAAAGACACAAATATCACAGCCTAGCTTGTATAACACAACACAATGTGCCAGCCACCCTTTTAAGGACCAATACAACAGAAAACATACGGTGATGGTCTGTTTTGTATGCAGTCATTTTTGATTGTGCCATTTTTGTGATGTTTGCGTTGATCTGACGCAGATCACATCTGTTGTTTCAGATCAACACTGGTCACAATACATGGTGTTCTTGACCGTATCATAAGTGTTTATTGAACCACTGGAGTTGTCCGCCGCTCTGTAGATCATTAGCTGACCTGTGCAGACAATCCCATGGTGTACAGATTCCACCTTAACAAACAAATTTGGCCCACTCTATACACGCATGCTTTATGAGGTGAAATCGTAAGTATAAGTAAAGACACCCTTTTCACGCCTTTCGGTATAACGGGCACAATGGGCAGAGCGTTCCTTATTTTTACCAAGACCAACAGAAAAACTCTGTGATGGTGTTGTGGTATGCATTTTTTAATTGTGCCATTCTTTGACTTTGCCCATCTGACAGCCCATCCTGGTACCCATTTTAGGCTGGGTCGACATGTGACTTGACCGTACCACGATAAAAATTTATTGCAGCCTGCAGTGGGTTTCGATCGCGGTATGCTGGTTTAGCGAGTATGACTCGACAAACGGGTTAGCCCTTACCTTAACAGGACGCATACAGCTTTAGAGGAGTGGCTGGCCGAAAGGTCAAGAAAGCTGGCAAAAATAATTTAGAGGCAACAGCACTTAGCATTGAAGCCCTAAATCCTCAGACTCACAGACACCTCCACCCCCTCCCCCACATCAAGTGGTAGATGCAGGCTGTAGTATGAGTTTAGTGGTGTACAGCTTGGCTTTCGAAAGTACCAGGTGGAAAAATTATGGGAAGCAAAGGTAGTGAGAATATGAGCTGGTCACTTCAGCTCATATTACTGTGCCCCAGAATTTGTGAAGGCGTATAATTCCATGTTTTACTGGCATCATCTGCCATGGGATAATACTGTGTAATAATTTTAGAATATTTGCTTCTTGTACAAAAATGTGATTGAATTGTGACAATTATTAAGTGACTGCAACTGGTGAATATTTGTTTACGAATGTTGAAAGTTTTTATTTTTATTTTGATTCTTTGCAGCATTACTCTGCTTTTTTTTTTTTTGTATCCATGTTGCACAATAAATGCTCAGTTTGTTGGTTTGGAATATTGAAATCACCTGAACAACCATTCCCAGATTATAAGACAGTCACATATGTAAGCATAGCACTAGAATATACAGTGCAGAGCTGATAAGGATAACTCACCAGGACCCAAGAAGTGGTTCTTCCTATCAGAAATTCCTCTTATACAGATAAGAATTCAAGCAGGAAAATTTGCCGGGGATAAACAAATTATTCTTTACAACAGAAACTTGCCAAGTATGAGATCACCTCGAGCGGTCTGCATCATATCCGTGAAGTCCCTAATGAGGTGTGGTCCTGTTACTGGACCTAGCAGCACAATATCTAGTGACTGGACTCAGCAAGACCTCAGCTGCTGTCTCGGATCATTAGTGTTTCTCTACTACCTTGGTAGTCAAGAGGTAGTAGTAGCTTTGTTGTGTCTTCTCTTCTTGTGGTGTAGGGAAATCTTGTGGTCTTGTCTCTTCCGTCTTGTGGCATAGAGAAATCATGCAGTCTTGTCTCTTATATATTGTGGCATAGAGAAATCTTGCAGTCTTGTCTTTTATATCTTATGGCAAAGAGCGATCTTTTCTTGCCATAGATTTACAACTTGATTTGGTGGACCAAGGTCACTCAGAGCTTTGCTATCACTGTTAACACTGGTACTGTAGTCTGCCTCTGCAAATAGATCAGCCAGGTGAGTTGTTAGAGTACCTCTGGGGCTGTTCAAATTCTCTATAAACTCACAGCTATTGATTGGTAGTTCATGGAAGTAGGGGAAGCATGGCAAGTTTGATGACATTATCAACCTTCCTTAAAATCTGAACTACAGGTAAAAAAAGTTCACCAGCCTTCTAAACCCGGTGACACTGTCAAAGGTCTTAGGTCAAACAGAAAGTTGGTCTGCACACTGCAGGGCCACTCAGTGGCAAACACTACCTTTATTTATACTTGATCCAACTGATCTTCCTAGCAAAGCCACAGAATGTTTTCTTGCAGTTTTATTTCTCGTCATCAGTTATCTTTACACTGCCTGGTTAAATGTGAAGATTGGGGTCTTTCTAATGAAACTTGTGTAGATATTTTAGTTGTGCTTCTCATTAGATATTTTTTCTAACATTGTCTCAATCACAACCACACATCTGTGGTAGAATCTGACACTGTCTTAATCACAGCCACACACTTGTGGTAGAATCTGACATTGTCTCAGTCACAACCACACATTTGTGGTAGAATCTGACACTGTCTCAATCACAACCACACATTTGTGGTAGAATCTGACATTGTCTCAATCACAACCACACATCTGTGGTAGAATCTGACACTGTCTCAATCACAGCCACACACTTGTGGTAGAATCTGACATTGTCTCAGTCACAACCACACATCTGTGGTAGAATCTGACACTGTCTCAGTCACAACACACATCTGTGGAGGAATCTGACATTGTTTCAATCACAGCCACACACTTGTGGTAGAATCTGACACTGTCTCAATCACAACCACACATCTGTGGTAGAATCTGACACTGTCTCAATCACAACCACACACTTGTGGTAGAATCTGACATTGTCTCAGTCACAACCACACATCTGTGGAGGAATCTGACATTGTCTCAGTCACAACCACACATTTGTGGTAGAATCTGACATTGTCTCAGTCACAACCACACACTTGTGGTAGAATCTGACACTGTCTCAATCACAACCACACACTTGTGGTAGAATCTGACATTGTCTCAGTCACAACCACACATCTGTGGAGGAATCTGACATTGTCTCAGTCACAACCATAAATTTGTGGTAGAATCTGACACTGTCTCAATCACAACCACACACTTGTGGTAGAATCTGACACTGTCTCAATCACACATTTGTGGAGGAATCTGACACTGTCTCAGTCACAACCACACATCTGTGGAGGAATCTGACATTGTCTCAGTCACAACCACACATTTGTGGTAGAATCTGACACTGTCTCAATCACAACCATATATTTGTTATAGCCACTGAAGTGTTTTATAGTAGCCCAGCATTGAGTGGCAACACAAGCAGACAGTTCCTGATTTCTCATCTAGTGCCAACACCTCAAAACCTTTTAGGCAACTGTAGCTGCCTGTCAAGACAGATCACCAGAATGTTCAGTCAGTTCAGTTGCCTGGTTGTTTCAGCCACCATAATTTTGTGTTATTTGATATTTGATTCTTGTAACAATACCAGATGTTGTTTTTGTTCTGATTCATTCATTAAGCATTTGGTCTGCCATTAGGGGAACATGCTAGGAGATCTTGTGTAGGACTCATTGAATGAGTGTAGTTTCCTTCATTTACTGTGATTTTTTTTTTTTTGTCAAGTTATATTATGGCTCACATTGCTGGTTTCTTATCAACATATTACATTGTTTTTCAAAGTTTGCATTACTGACATTTGTTTTTTATTTGTGTTTGTCAGTTTTGATCTTCAAGAAGCATTGGATACCTACCTGTGACTAAGGAAGCCTGCTATGACGTGTTTTATCTCTGGCTGTGGGGGGTAGTTTAAAACTGTGCCATAGGAAGCTGGCTTCTTGTTCACATCACAACCTCCCAGTGAGGATTACCAGTTGTTTTAATTAAATAAGCACAGGATTTTGGCAATTAGTTTACAAACTGGCTACACACACCCACTGATGTCTGCAGTGAGTGATACATGACATGCTAGATTTTGTAAAGGTCTTTGGGAGCGAGTAAACAGTGTGGAGGCACAGACAGATCATCACGGTCTGAAGAGAACGGTCCAGTGAGGAGTGACCAGGGAATCTGGTCAACACTTAGGGGAGGAGTGACCAGGGAATCTGGTCAACACTTAAGGGAGGAGTGACACCGACATTCATATCAGACTTACTGGTACCACAAGAACAGGAACTCTGTGTTTGCTGCTGAAGATGAGGATCGAGCATGGATGAGAATGTCCAAAGTGCTATCTTCTTTCTTCTTTGCGTTCTCCGGCTGTAAACTCTGGTGGATAGTTCTGGTTGTTCGTCCACTTCTGGACTGCAGTCCTGTTCCAGAACCTGAGTGTTGCGTGTGCATCCGTTTGACAGACCTGACACATTTATGTGCAGACTGTTGGTTCCTTGCCTCTCAGGCAGATGCACTCCGACTTTGAAGGAAACTTCCAATTAGTCGACACTTACGACGCGCTTTTGGGTAGGCAGTGGGTTTATTTTTGTTTTCCCCACAATAGGGCCCCAGAACCCACACGGGGGCCAAGTGCTATGATATTGGTTCTTAACTTACATGACATAAACAAACTCAATGGAACCACTGACTGAGATAGATATAGAATGTTTATTCATAGTCTCAAGCTAGGAAGTGGTCTCATTGTGTCGTGAAGCTTTGAATTTGGACACACGCTTGGGGGGCGGCAGTCCGGCTGAAGCACCAGTTGCTGTTGCTGCACAGGATGATGATGAATCAGTGGTGGTGGCTGCTGGCGGCAAGTTGGAAATCTTTTCTACAACAAAACCTGTAAATGCCTGAAAGGAAATTGTTTACAGTCATTACTGCTGGGTGACTGATTATTGTTGGGTGACTGATTACTGCTGGTGACGGATTACTGCTAAGTGACTGATTATTGTTGGGTGACTGATTACTGCTGGTGACGGATTACTGCTAAGTGACTGATTATTGCTTGGTGACTGATTACTGCTAGTTGACTGATTATTGCTTGGTGACTGATTACTGCTAGTTGACTGATTATTGTTGGGTGACATTACTGCCAGTTGTATGAGTATTGCTGGTTGACTGATTAGTGCTAGCTGACTGATGGGTGACTGATTAAAAATTACTACTGGCTAGAATTCACAAGTCTGGGAGATGTGGGGGGTTTGTTACTCTATGATTGCAGGCCACAGGATTAACACCCCATGGAGGATAATCCTACCTGTACAAATCCTGGAAAACCCTGTTTGACCATCAGGTTATATTGGCGCCCCCGCTGGTTATAAAGTCCACACAGGCCAGAGTTCCATACCTGATCTTCTTCTTCTTCTTCTTCGAGCAACATTCCTTCTTCAGCATTCCTGATATCCTGCTACAAATGTGTTTATTTTCTCTCTTACATGTTTGTTTAGTTTTCTAATCCAAATGGCTCATTTGTAAAATGTGTCTGTCACATTTGTGTCTGAAAGCTTGAATCCCCCTTTCCAGTTTGTTAGTTTCCTGTTTAAATCAGTTTTCTTTTGAGGATTTTCAGAAATTTCTACAGGTTACCTAATGTTTGTAGCACTCAGGGGATGACAGCGTTGAGAACATTCTGGTAAAGGAGAAAAAAAAGTCGCTCCTACTAAGATCACTGATCTGCAAGGCACTTGCTATCTGATGATGTCTGACTGATAGATCAGTAGCTGAAGGTGTATGGCTGACACACACAGACAGCTCAAACTGGGATGCTTTTACAGCTCAAATATGGAAATATACTCACTTTACTTGCTGAAGACACTATCGACTGTGAGCTGGCAAATCCATCTTTCTGTGGTTGATGATCCACTTCTGAATTTACAGTGTAATCTCTGCCAACATGTGAAGTCTTCTTGCTCTTGTCTACGTTTTGTAGACTGGAAAGGCTGGATTCTGTCATCTGGTTACCATCTGAAAGGCCTACATTGTCCGGGGCCTTCTTTAAGATGGACTTTGGGCAGTACAGTTTGTAAATATCTGCAGGACAATGGACAGCTAAATCACCGCCTTCAGACACCTGGTGTGGCTGTTAGAATAAAGCCAAACAGAACGTATTAAAATACTTGGTTGAAAACTGTTTTCCTCTTCTTTCTCAAGTTACCTCATCAAGATGTTGGAGGAGATGTGAGGATCTATAGGATGAGATGTAAGGATCTATGTTGTCTTCTTCGAACCTTATGTCAGAAAACGTATCAGAAGGCCGGTAGCCTTAATGAAAGCTGTCATGCAGTCCATATCTTCTTGTGTACCATACCATTTTGTCTTCACTGTGGTTGGAACAGGCCAGAATGCATCTGTTGTCAGCATTCAGTTGACAGTGTTGCAGCACATGCTCAGCATTTTCTAGTGCCATGCTACAGGGACACGTTTCCATGTTTCCTACAATGAGATGTTTGAACATTTGCTGACGAAGTCTGTGGTGCCCTGTCTTAGTCTAAATAAAATACGTTTGTCCCTCTCTAGAAAGGCGATGAAGTGAGTCTTGAGAGAATTTGGTGTGTGTGAGATCTATGTGCTATTTCTAATGTGTAAATAAGTTGATCATTTCTTTAAGATTCTTCTTTGTTCCATCATTCTATCTTGTGTGTGTGGTCTTCCTCTCACTCTACGTGCAGTACATTTTTTCAGCCTGGCTCTCTATGGCAGAGGGTACCATGGAATTCTGATCACATGACCAAACCATTTCATTTGTTGCTCTTTAATAAATTGTATGACTGGTTTTAATCCTAGTCTTGATTGAAAACTAATTTATAGAAATGTACACCCTTACGAACATGCTAGAAGTATTCTCATTTGTTTTTGGTCAACGATTATTCTCCTTGCATACAAGCATGTCCACAAATGTGCTATTTTCATTACACAACTAGAATTTCAGCACAATGTATAAACTTCACGTCGTCAGAAAAGACCCAGATATCAGGGGACCTTGGAATGTGTCCACTTTGGCATACGTCCAAACTGGTATACGCCATGTCTAGATGCCAGAAATTGTTCTTGACGTATGGCCGTTGTTTGGAATACAAAATGAGTCAACAAACCATACACTATCCTTGTTTACCTCTCTCATTAATCAAGGAAATGTTTGTCACATGGATGGATGTAAACAAATTGTGCAGAGAAGTATCACCCCATTAAAGCCAGGACAAGCCTAACAACAAAACCTGATACACATGACATCTCTAACAACAAAACCTGATACATATGACATTTTCTATCGCTAACAACAAAACCTGATACACATGACATCTCTAACAACAAAACCTGATACACATAACATCTGTCACTGACAACAAAACCTGATACACATGACATCTATCACTGACAACAAAACCTGATACACATGACATCTCTAACAACAAAACCTGATACACGTGACATTTTCTATCGCTAACAACAAAACCTGATACATATGACATCTCTAACAACAAAACTTGATACATATGACATCTCTTACTAAAAAGAATACCTGATACACATGACATCAATCGATGACAACAAAACCTGATACACATGACATCTATTAACAACAAAATATGATACATGTGACATCTATCAGAACTCACCAAAACAAAAGGAGTTGGAGAATGTGTAAATGTGATAGTCTTTCTGAGAGGATTCCTGGGCATCCTTGTGTCCTCGTCATCATCACCATCATCGGCTTCACTGTCTGCATCATCATCATCATCTGTGTATTCACCACTAGTTTCATCACTATCTTGTTTGATGTTGTCTTCTTCTTTCAGTTCATCTGCCCAGTTGACTCTTCTCTCCGTGTGTGAGCGATTATCTGTTGAAGTGTTCTCTTTACTGTCTCCCTCCTTTTGGCTGTCATTATCTTCTCCATCTGACATACTAATTTTGAAAACAAAGATACAAATGAATAAATAAAAAAATCCCATAAGTAAAGGACCATTTTTTGCAAGACTCAGTTTTACAGACAAAGCAGAACTCTGTTGATGTGGTCAACATCACGCCGGCCACCTTTACTTCCCAGGACTTCAAACAGGTACCCATGTTAGGCTGGGTCAACCTGAGAGCCAAGGTCATTTAAGAAATAAATATGACTGAATATACACAGGGAGCCGCCATGGTCTAGTAGCTAGACGCTCAGCTCCGGATCGGAAGGTCGTGGGTTAACTCCCTGACAGAGCCTGATTTTTTTCACAAATGACTTTGGCTCCCAGGTTAACCCAGCCTTAAGTGGTTACCAGGTGCAGTCCTGGGAAGTAAAGGCGGCCGGCGTGATGCTGACCACATCACCCATCTTGTGCTGATAGGTCTATAAAATATAGGTCTAGCCCTATATGCCTTAAGGCATGGAAAAGGGTCCTTTACTTTCTTACATACAGATACACAAGCCATGATCTTCAGGCTGGCAGGTGGGTTTGCTGACACCTTAGCACAGGAATGGAGCAACTATGAGGGCGATACATTTGCTAACCAAAAGTTGGAACTGTCATTACCTAATCACCTGATAATTCAAGAATCTGAAAGTCTAGTTTTGCAACATCTCTTTCTTTTCCTCTATTTTCTTTTGGCTATAGTTATTCACATGGAGCCGCCATGGTCTAGTGGCTAGATGCTCAGCTCCGGATCGGAAGTTCATGGGTTCGGTTCCTGGCAAGAGCCGGATTTCTTTTCAAAAATGATCTTGGCTCCCAGGTCGACCCAGCCTTGAGTGGGTACCAGGTACATTCCTTGGAAATAAAGGCGGCCGGCGTGATGCTGACCACACCACCCACCAAGTACCGTTTGGTCTATAAAATATAGGTCTAGCCCTACATACCGTATAAGCCGGAAAGGTGTGGAAAAGGGTCTTTTACTTTACAGTTATTCACATCAGTTTGTTTTGGGGCTGGTGTCTAGGATTTCTCATCTTCTTGCTGAGTCGCTCATCGATAAAGGCTTTGACTGAAACACCCCCCCCCCCCCCCCCATCCCTTTCAAGTTGTCTTCTTCATATTCACAGGCCACAACTTCAACTCTTGTGGAAAGTCCAAGTTGTTTGTCCACTTCTGGACTTGAGTCTTATTCCAAGCTTTTTTGTTTTATTATTATTGTTGATTCCTCACCTCTCCAACAGATGCACTCCAACTTCAAATTAGATGCATAAGGCAGCCATCAGAAGTGCCAACACAAACAGTCTGAATGCAGCTGATCAGAGACGGAAGCAGCAGTTACACAAGATTAGTAGCCGCACATGTGATTAATCACATAAGACACCACCAGTTGTGTGGCTTCAGACCACTTGCTGAATCTACAGTTCACAATAAAAACCACTTTAGGTGCAGTCGAAAAGCAGTCCAAATGAAATCCGAAGCTTAAAGTGTCAGGCCATGCATTCAACTCAGGAGCCGGGCGACAGAACTATATAATTTCAGTCTACACATGGAAGAAAATGCAACAGCCAACTACTGCAAGATGCAAAAACTTACCATGACTAAAAACAGTAAACTTGTCTATCCTCCAAACTGATAGGAAGACCCTCTTTTTTAGCCTATCATATTTTAAGAATTTTCCTGCAACCTTTAGGTTCAAAAAGCCCTATTTGTTTTTTAAGTTATTGCAAAATGTTTCCTGACTCACATTTGCACCACTATGAGAAAACGTCTTTAGGATGCCCTTTGTTATCAGCAAAAAGATACCACAGGGTAGGGTACACATTGGCAACTTTAAATGGGTAGTAAATGAGGACAAGCATGCAGAAACCAGTTGCAGGGTAAAGAAAGAAAATATGCCAGTTATCTCCTAACTGCTACAGTGAGCATGGAGAGACTGAGACAGCTGTTGCATGGAAGGATGGTGTATGACTGGTTGGCATTGATGTGCTAAGATGTCTATGCGGAAACAAGTAACAAGAGTTTTAACAAAATTATTATTTAAAAGGACAGAAAGTTTCAAGGCTAAAACTATAAGTAGTGAACTAACGGCTGCAACCCTTACCTGCTCAGTTCCCCTCTCTGAACCTCCTGTCTCTCTAACTCATCAAGTCGGGACCACAGGTACTCATCTGTTTTCTGACTGTCTTTTTTCTCCTGAGAATTCTGCACGTCTTTTTGTCTGTCCTGTGAGTTTTCTGACACTGTGTTTCTTCTTAATTCCTCTTTGTACTTCTTAACATTTTCACGATGCTGCTCTGAAACACACACAAAACAAGGGCTAGGGTCAGGGGATTTAAAAAAATTATTCAAATACCTAAACTAAGTTAAGTTAGTTAGTTAGTTAGTTAGTTGGGTTATCATCATTGCACTCCGGACATGTCCATAGGTGCTCAGATCCTCCCCTCAGTATGAATCCCAACGTCCGATGGCTAATAGTACCAGTTCTATGTTGATTAACAAGTCTTCTGACGTGTCCGGTGTGCGTTTCGTTTTTTGCTGTGCCGATCTTAATTCCCAAGTCTGCCATTCTGGCGAGTGATGTGGATTCACTGCCACCAAAGTCCTCTATCCTTCCCATTTCTCTGAGGGCATTGATAATATCAGCATGATCCATAGGCCGACCGTCGGTAGTGATAGCGGATCCAGCCAACCTGTCAGCTCTTTCATTTCCATCGACGCCTGCGTGTCCCGGAACAAAAATAAAGGTGACTCCTCCTAAGTTAAGTGTTTATCATGAAACGAGATGAGGATGGAAGAAGAGATTAGGATTAGTAAATGTATTCTCAATGACTGGAATTGATGTTACGTTCTTCTTCTTCTGCCTTCTGTCCCCCAATGGAGCATAGGCCCTCAACCAACTCATGCAAAACTTGTTTTTAGCTTCACTCTTTAGTTCCCTTCTCCATGTGTTTTTTGATCTTCCTTTATTTCTATGCCCCTGTGGGTTCTAGTGCAAAGACATTCTAGTTATATTGTTCTCAGGTTTTCTGTTGAGAGAATGAAAGGAAAAAGATTTTTGTTGGCACTGGATCGCAAATTATTCCTTCCCACAACACTTAACGGCAGAAGTGGTTTATGATGATGACAAAAGCAATAGTTACAGAAACACTCATACAGAGACATACTGAAGACCATTTATGAATGAATGCTGACAGAAGACACGAGGTTCGATGCAATAACGGGTAACAATGAGTGAATGAGGAATGAGGTGTGGATCAAGCAAGGAGGAAGGTTGTGAGAGGAAGAGAACGACCTGTATAATCAGTGTCCTATCAGAAAAGTCAGCATCTACACCTGGAGAGATTTGCTGTGTACAATCAGTCAGCTCCCTTCTGAACTGTCACAGTGTCTCAAGTACAATCAGTCAGCTCCCTGCTGAGCTCTCAGTGTCTCAAGTACAATCAGTCAGGCCCCTGAAGAGCTGTCTTAGTGTCTCAAGTACAATCAGTCAGCCCCCTGCTGAACTGTCACAGTGTCTCAAGTACAATTAGTCAGCCCGCTGCTGAACTGTCACAGTGTCTCAAGTACAATTAGTCAGCCCGCTGCTGAGCTGTCTCAGTGTCTCAAGTACAATCAGTCAGCCCCCTGCTGAACTGTCACAGTGTCTCAAGTACAATTAGTCAGCCCGCTGCTGAGCTGTCTCAGTGTCTCAAGTACAATCAGTCAGCCCCCTGCTGAACTGTCTCAGTGCCTCACATACAATCAGTCAGCCCTCTGCTGAACTGTCAGTGTCTCATGTAGTCAGTTAGCCCCCGGCTGAACTGTCTCAGTGTGTCACGTACAATCAGCCAACCCCCTGCTGAACTGTTTCAGTGTCTCACATACAATCAGCCAGTCCCCTGCTGAACTGTTTCAGTGTCTCATGCATAATCAGTCAGCTCCCTGCTCAACTGTCACAGTCTCTCAAGTACAATCAGTCAATCCAGTTTTTGGAGTGTTTTTTTTCCCATCTGGTGGTTTAACAAATTTAAGGGCTCCGTAATATTATTTACAAAAGACAAACCTTCAACTTTAGGATGAAATTCTTGTTGCGATTCTAATAATAATAATTTAGAAATTATACATTCTCAAGCATGACTATTAAAAAGTAAGAGGTCCATTGCAGACCTCCGAAAATAAAAAAAGATCCACAGTCTAAGCTAATTAGGAGCCACTGAATTAACCATTATAATCTATAAAACTGTAATCCTACACACTACTGGCCTGATTTTGACCACATCCCCACACTGAAGGCCGCCTGGTCAATACAAATATGAGTCTAGTCCTATATTCCACGATGCGCCTCTGTTTACTTTTCAATGCAAACTAAAATAGCTTTAAAAAGAAAAGCTATGGCTAGTTTCTGCCCTACAACTGAAAAATGAACAAAAGAGTTTGCCATCAATGTTTACCATCCCAAAGTTTCTCCTTGGACTCGTCGTATTCTTCTATTATCTCCTTGACATCTCCATGACCCTGAGAAGTAAAAACGGCAACATCTGAATCAATTTGAGACACTAATGATCAGAACAGACAAGATGATGGCTACAACATGTTGTCTTTACAATTATGTGATTCGGTTTGTTTTCCCATCCAGCAGAGATGCTGTTTCTGAGAAGAAAAAAATAAACATCATGGAATTACAACAACAACAACAAAATTAGGCAGTCCTCCAGGTGAAAATAATAAAATGATTACAGATATGAGACACCGAAAGTCAACATTTGTTTCACAAGTCATGAAAAAGGCTGAACTTGAAAACTTGATGACAACCAATATGATGAACATATCATGAGAAAGAATAAACTTGAATACTTGATGACAGCCAACATGACTTGAAAAAAAAAAAAGCAAGGGAAAGACAAGCTTTGTATCTTCCCTTTTATCAAGTTTCCTAGCTGCTGTGTGCGTGAGTGTGTATATATGTGCACATGTGCGTATGTGTGTCTGTAGTATGTGTGTCTGTATGTGTGTGTGTGTTCTGTCATTCTAACCTTCCAGTAAGCTTTGAGTACACAAACCATTTGTATCCAGACAACATTCATTGATGACTATGGCAGAAATTGTGGGCAGCCAATAAACCCCAGCTCAACAACTGGAACCCAAGCCATTTGCACTGCTCCACCTCCCACACGACAGTCATGAAATGAGCATGTTAACAAGACATGTTTTCACCTGTATTTCTGCCTGCAAGTCTGAGGTAAAACCAAGTCGAGGCTGGAGTAATTTCTGTTGGGCTTTCAGATCTGTGAGTTGCTTGTCCAGCTCTGTAGATAAGACATAAACATTTGAGTATTTCTTTTCCAGCACTGGAGATAAGAATAAACATTTGAGTAATTCTTGTCCAGCTCTGTAGATAAGACATAAACATTTGAGTATTTCTTGTCCAGCTCTGTAGATGAGAATGAACATTTGAGTATTTCTTGTCCAGCTCTGCAGATAAGACATAAACATTTAAGTATTTCTTGTCCAGCTCTGTAGATAAGACATAAACATTTAAGTATTTTTTGTCCAGCTCTGTAGATAAGACATAAACATTTAAGTATTTTTTGTCCAGCTCTGTAGATAAGACATAAACATTTGAGTATTTCTTGTAAAGCTCTGTAGATAAGACATAAACATTTGAGTATTTCTTGTAAAGCTCTGTAGATAAGACATAAACATTTGAGTATTTCTTGTCCAGCTCTGCAGATAAGACATAAACATGTGAGTATTTCTTGTCCAGCTCTGTAGATAAGACATAAACATTTGAGTATTTCTTGTCCAGCTCTGTAGATAAGACATAAACATTTGAGTATTTCTTGTCCAGCTCTGTAGATAAGACATAAACATTTGAGTATTACCAGAAATCATTTACTGCTTTATCTCTTATTTTATACGCAACTGCAGCAATGATGGAGCTCTTGATACTGACACTGAGCAGGTTTCTGCATTAGATGATGAAGCACAAAAAGGTCGGATCAAAATGTTAGGATGTTGATAGATAACAAGTAACAACAATTTCTGTGACTGATGCAAGAGGACTTTGTTAAGAAAGTAATGCCCTTCGATTATTTTCCCAGTAAATAATGAAAACATAAACATGCTATCAGGCGATAGCAGAAGATATCAGGAGAAAGTTTAAAGTTTGAAAACAACTGGCAAACTTGAGGGGGGGAACAAAACAAGGAGTTGTCAAAGCAATGAATACATATTGACATGGCTTAGCCATATGGCATTATTATGACAAGCACACAGAACTGATCTGAGATTCTAGAAATCCTGGCCACCCATAATTATCGGTGTGACAACAGATGATGATGAAATAAATAAATCACCTTTAATTCGTCTGTCAACGATGTCTCTGGCTTGTTTTGCTGACCTTTCCACAAACCAGTTGTCACCCAGTAACACCAGAATCTCGTTTGTGTGAGTCAGTCGACCAGGCATGAAGGCAAGTTTGCCGAATGGAACCTGAACCACCAAAAGCAATCATCAAACACAACAATCTGCAGCGAGAATTATGTCTGTCTGTCTATCTGAGTATGTCTGTCTATCTGAGTATGTCTGTCTGTCTGAGTATGTCTGTCTGTGTGTGGGTATGTATGTATATATGCATGAATGCTTGTGTGTGTGTGTGTGTGTGTATGTGCATTTTATGTATATATGCATGTATATGTGTATTTGAGCCGTGTTAGCGCAGTCAATAGGAGGCTTGCTTTCAAATCCAGCTGCGATTCCCTGCAGTCACGGTCGGTGTTTGAAACCAGGTGGTTTCAGGGGTTCACCCAGCCTCTAGGAAATGGGTCGCTGTAGCTACGGAGTTACGTGTGGACAGCCACACAGGCAGACAGTTTCTCATCAGCTGTCCATAGTGGTGGCAGAGCACTCATGGTTTATAACCGTGTGCAATGATGCTGGTTCATTACTCCCGACTTTAATGAATACATATGTGTATGTTTGCGTGTGTGTGTGTGTGTATATGTGTGTGGGAAGTGAGTGAGTGCATATGCATATGCATTTTATTATGCATGCTTTGGTGTTTTTCCCTTGATTTTCACATTATGCATATTCTTATATGAACATATCAAGCTTTAATGATACAATACAATGGCTGTGTGAAAGATGGGTGTTTGGACGGGGTGAATGTAAGACGATGGGCCTGCGTGTCCAATTTGTGACTTTAAAAAATAACATTTGTTAGTTCTCTCTTTTACTCACTCACTTGCATGCATGCACGCACTCATACACACACATATATACATACACACACACACACACACAAACTAAGGATTCGTCAATTACGCAAAAGAAAAGTGTTAGCCAACAAACAAGGACAGCTAGAGACAGTAAAGGTCAACAAAGTTACCATGATATCATGCGTCAGCTTGTCGGGCAGAGTTCTCAGCCTTTCTTGAACAGATTTATAGTCTTGCTTGAAGTTCTCACTGTTGACAAAAGATTTGTTTCAGAATTCAACAGACAAAATATTCCACCTCGTTTAAAAAAAATCCCAAAGCTTTCAAATATCACAATTATTACCTGAAGGACTGAATAGGATATCATCTTTTCTCTGTGTTCATGGCTGTAAACTGGTGGAAACTTCTGGGTGTTGATATGAAAAGTAAATTGGTGGAAACTTCTGGGGGTTCATGGCTGTAAACTGGTGGAAACTTCTGGGGGTTCATGGCTGTAAATTGGTGGAAACTTCTGGGGGTTCATGGCTGTAAACTGGTGGAAACTTCTGGGGGTTCATGGCCGTAAACTGGTGCAAACTTCTGGGGGTTCATGGCCGTAAACTGGCAGCCACCGCTGAGAGTATCTCCCACGCCGATACGCGCGGCATGAAGTGGGGCTAAACTAGATGGCTGGGACTCACGAGCAGCAGCTACAGCATCTCCTGCAGTGTCCATTTTATTTGCTCGTGAGTCCCCACCATCTAGTTCCCCTGTCAGGGTATATTTTTGGCCACCATAATATGTGCCCGTTATTCGGAGGATAGCCAATTATTATGTTAAAATGACTACTTACAACTTGAAACTCAAACCAGAGTTTCACAAAACTGGCCTTTATACAGGAGACAAGAGAACCTGAGTAGATAGTTCAAGCGTGGCTGCTTAAATCTGCTTAACTGCCAAAATCTGGGGGGCGTCCTCAGTCGTACAACAAAAGTGCCAAAAATCATCCACCAAAAACGTGCAATAATTTCTTCTTCTTTTGTCATTACAATTTTACAGGATTGTAGCCCAGTATCGTAGTGTTTTTTTTTAATTTGTTTTGTGCTTCTCTAGTGGCTTTATTCATGGTTTTGTTCATCTTGATGCACGTCTCAGCTACAACATCCATCAACATCTTCCTTGGTCTTCTTCTTCTTCTTCTTCTTGTTCACCGGCTGTGAATTCCGGCGGTAAGTCGCGGTTGTTCGTCCAAATAGACTTTTGGCTTTTACCTTGACCTGAGTTTTGCGTGTACATCCGTTTTACTGGCTTATTTGTTTGCAGTTCTCGTTCCCCGCCTCTCCGGCAGATGTACTCCGACTTCGAGGGAAAATTCCTTGGTCTCACACTCACCTTTCACCTAGATGATAATGTGCTGCTGCACTGTACTGGGCCATCTTATGAATAATGGTCCCAAATTATTGAGGCAGAAAAATACCCTAACAGGGCCTCAGTCATGTGTCAATTCTAGCGACTTAAGTTGTGCACTTCCGCCACCGCGAGTATATTCCCCACGCCGCTCATGCGGCGTGGATTGGGGCTAAACTAGATGGCTGGGACTCAGGAGCAGCAGCTACTGCATTTCCTGCAGCTGCCTTGATTTTATTTGCTCGTGTGTCCCAGCCATCTAGTTTAGCCCCAATCCACGCTGAATGAGCAGCGTGATGAATACTCTCGCGGTGGCGGAAGTGCGCAATTTATTTAAGTCGCTAGAAGTGTGCAATTGACACATGACTGAGGCCCTGTTAGGGTATTTTTCTGCCTCAATAATTTGGGACCGTTATTCAGAAGATAGCCCTGTACTGTGATAGTTTGGTCTCACTGGAGCCTCACACTGTATTAATGTAACTAGAAGCAATCGGATGAGAAATGACCATATCAGGGAAGAAGTTGGGACGGAAGCAGGACTAAACTACACCAAGACACAACATTTCAAATGGTTTGGACACATGGGTAAACTACCAGCAGACAGTGCACCACAGAGGGCCCTGTCCTGTACTAGATGACCGAACCACATTATTCTCTGCCTTTCAACGGTTGTTCCAACCTTCTCTCAAATGATGCTTTTTGTGACACTGTCTCTTCTGACCTTTCCAAGACAGCGCACTTTGCCTTTTTTTAATTTTTTATATTACATATATTGATATAAGTTCATATAACAACTCAACACAAGCGCAATAATTAAAATAAAATTAAAATAGGGACTAAGTAAGTACAAAACAAGTTACCAAGTTACTTACAGTTGTTCAATCTTAACGTCAGTCTCACTTATCGCTTTTATCTGCTCTTCCCGTAAACGACTGAGGTGTCGAGGATCCATGGCATGTATGATAGTGATACAGCACCAGGTGTTCAAATGTATTGAAACCTCTCTCTGTCTCTCTTTCTTGCTCTCACTTTGTGATGCCACTCAAGGAGAGAAAACGAAAGTTGACTGCGAGTTTGAGGTAATGTAATCTCATTCAAAGAAGAGTTCTATAATAAGACGAAACGCAAAAAGTACGCAGAGTGAGTGAGTGACTTTCTACCCCACCAGGACATCACACAAACGATAAACACCCGATGACACAAAGTGCCACCATGTGGATGAGGATCACCGTGGAGAGGTCCCAGAAACCGCGTTCAGACATTTGGCCATTTTTATGGCCTGCCTATATTGCGGCCCCTGGCAAAAGCCAGAGTGGGGCTTCAAATAACAAAAAATTACGTCCTGAAAAGGACGTAAGGACTTAGTAAGTACGCAGAGGTTTGTGCTCGAACGGATCGATAGCCAGCTGCCCGCTGAGTTCGTCGCACAAAGCACGAATTCCGTAATTCAGGCTACGATTCACTGAAATTTTGTAAATATGGCACGCGTGACCTGAAACAACAGTCTGTGAAAATAATTTTCACCGCTTAGAACATGAGGCAGAAGGCTTGTCCAATGAAACACGGCAGCTGAACTCATAGTAACAAGAAATTGAAAATATGTAGCAGATCAGATTAGACTTAACATTAGGGTACAATATTTATAACGCACCCCCAAACACGAAAATCCTAAAGACTGTTCGAAACGCTCGAAAACTTTATAAAGACGTCGAAAATATTTCATTGTGGGCGTTTTCTCCGCTCCATCCTCTGAGCGTTTATGCCATAGTTTGTGCTGTATTTAGTGTTTTTAGAACACTGCTTGCTGGAATCTCATAAATTGGATTTGATTGATTTGATTTGATTCAAGAACCGACATCACAGCACTCAGGGCATTCCCATAAGTGCTCCGTCCCCATTTTCAGCAGCCAGGGAAGAGTTCCGATACTAATGGTGCCAGTAGCATTCTGAATAAACGTCCGTCTTGCCTTTCCTCAGAGCCTCGAGCATCTGCCAGAACCTCTCGTCACTCCCCCCTGCATCAATCTCACCAGACTGGTGATCCATCTGCTCCTCCGAACTGTACACGCTCCACCACAGGGCACTAACCACGTCTGCCTTATCATGTATCAATATTCCACCAAGTTGTGCAGAGCCAGCCAGTCTGTCCGACTGTTCATTTCCCAACACACCGGTGTGCCCCGGTGAAAAAAATCCAGACAATACACCTCACCCGTGTCCTCCGCAGCGAAGCATGCCACTCTGCACGAAGCATACCTGTTCTGATCTTCCTCAGCATGCTTTCCGAATCAGTTGCAATCACGATGTGTGTGTCGTGTTCTCTAGCCAGCGGAAACTGCAGTGACCGCCTCCACCTCCATTCTTAAGCTGGATGTTGTGGTATCATATGCTAGGCTCTCATGCACCAAACGTCGACCATTAACTTTTGCTAAGAAGCTCCAACCACTTCTTTCACCTCTTGACACTGAACCGTCTGTGTACATGATCAAATCCTCTGAGCGAGAATTATTTTGAATTAATTGCTGAATCTTCGCCTCTGTGGCACCTGCTGGCCAGTCTCTGCATTCCTGGCTCAGCGTGATTATGACTATACACAAGTCTGACTGTTCAGGTGGCACTTTGATCGACTCTTTTCCTCTCCAAATGTTCTCAATGATGCAAACTTGTCTGATTGTGTCTTCTGCCTGAGCCATCTATGACCTCCCTCTTATCAGCAGCTAACCCTTAACTGCACCCAGAGCTTCATGCAGAGGATGGTCTGTGTCTGCAGCTACCCTGAGATATGACTTCGCCTGCAGCACCTTGTGCCTACCTGCAACCGTCGGCAAACCACGGATGTATCGCATACACACCACTGAGGTGTCTCTGGTGCAACCCAGAATGACCCGCATAGCCGCATTCTGAATGCGCTCCAGTTTGTCCAACTGACTCTTTAAGACGATAAGCATTCCCAGGCCATAATCAACCACTGATCAGGTGCTGATATAGTGTGAAAAACATTCTCTGCTTTATGTAAATTGCAGCCATAGTCTTAAGTGCACCAAATCCTTTTTGGCATCACGTCACAACACTCTCCACATGGTCCTTAAATGACAGGCTCCTATCAAATGTAATTCCCAGATACATCAGTTTGCTCTCTCTTTTGACGTTCCAACCATCCATCGGGAGACTTGGGACATTAGCTCTAACGATTCTGCTGTCCAGAGATCACCACAAAACAGACGCCTTTTCCGGGTGGACGACAGCCCTAATTTCTGTACACCACTCAGCCACTTTGTCTACTGTCGCTTGTAGCTCCCGGGCTGTTTGTTCCATCTCTTCTCCCTACCTATATTCAAGTATATCATCCGCAAAAGTCAGTATCCTTCCAAATCCTGGTGCTTCTAGGCTTGCAATCTTGCTCGTTGTTGCGAGCCCACGTGGGTAAATACACTGATATAGTGAGGGTGTGGGTTTGAACCTTAACAGTGCCCACCCACGTGAGAAACTGGACTAATATCTAAGCTATGTTGATCCTAGACAGTCTTGGATAGCCAAGAAAACAGCGAGTGGCTCGTTCCATTAATTAAAGTTGCTGCACTTGTATCCACAGGAGTAGGAGAAGGGATAGATAGATGTCACGATAAACCCACCGTGATATTATCTAGATACACAGTTAACCCCTCCGACTTTCTCCTCTCCTGGCACTACTTAAAAGCCCCCATCAAGTGATTTTAATATTTGTCAGCCGAAGTAAACTAGTATGCACAAAGACACTTGAACCTAAGTACACAATTTACTCAACTATTTTGTAACAACATGAACAAGATTTATTGAATAAATCTAACCAAAAATAACATGAACGGGTTTATGCTAGTAGAGTGAAGATGGTGTTATTGATGACAGTTTATACATATACTTAACTCCTAAATGGAGAATTCAACCTCGGGACAGTTCTCGGCTTGAGTCCCTGCCTATCCTCTTCTCCAGTTTGTCATCCTCACTGCTTTCAAGCAGGTCGTTACACTCAGAAGGTCGGCAAAGAATGGATGCCTACTAGTCCCTGCCCAATGTGGGAACTGTGATAAAGAAACAAGCGCATATGTGTAGTATCTAATCTAGATGTACACTAAGCATGTATATTATAATAACATCAAACATGTTTATTTAAATAAAACATTTTATCTCTCCCTCATGTTCACATTCACTCCTGTCCAGTTTGGAAGGGCTTATGTCTCACATTCAAGCCGTTACATTTCCTGCCTTCCTCTACTCACGTCCTGTAATGATAGTCAAGTCTTCTATGTCTGATGTCATCCCTCGTACAGACTTAAAATGACAATCAGTCAGACAGAACACGTTCTGGAATCCATGCTTGGAACAATGGAGGCGCCCAGAATGCTAACAATATTTCTGGGGCGAATCAAATACCAAATCTCAAGGATTTACTCTCCGGGATTAATCTCCACATTAGCCTCCCGGGAGTTAAACACATTTCAGTATGTTAGCTGTATGTAATACAGATTCACATTAACCACACGTGACAAGACTGCCAAAGTTATCTTCACGCTTGTGATTTCAAAAACATGATAGTTCATTAAATTTCACTGGTAACATCAACATTTAAGTTTTACAACATTGAAACACATGTGCACGAAAACCATTCATGACAATATCAATTACGATATAAAGCAATGTGACAGTGCCCTAAGAGAATGGAGAAATGTCCACGTAGGAGTATTACAAAGTGATGAAGACACACACTTGAGCAAAAAGACAGATTTCTATCAGGAAATTAAGGTTTTGAAACTAATTTTCCTTACCTGGAGAATAAAACCACAATGCCAAAAGTTATGTCTCAAGCTTAGGTTTTAAGCCCAACAGATGACATGCGCTATAATGGCAGAGTCTCATTTCCAGTCTTAGAATCCACACTTTTATAACTTCTTTTAAGCTTCCCCTACATTACTCCTAAAACCACTCTCATTCAAGGATGTCACAGCTCCTCCCCATGGGTAAGTCTATTTACTGTCAGTCAGTGACTGTACAACATTTGTTTGCCTTCCCACGGTTACATTCTCCTCATCCATCAAGCTGCCCAGAGCTAATAGGCCAGGTCACACCTCCAGCCTACTTCAACCTGCCATCACTTTAAAATCAGACTGTGTCAATTCTTCTGCTAACACTTTCGGCTCACTATGTCAATTTGGCGATCTGACCTGCTCTAAAGTTAGGTAACCTCAGGGGGAGATAATGGCAATTAGCCTGAGTTATCTGCTCCTAAAGGTCTGGCTAGGAGATAATTATCTGACAACCAACAGATGGTGTGCAAATCTGCAGCCAGTAAGTCTGAGCTAGTCAGTCTCACTGGCGTCACAAAGACTACCTTAACACTTAACATCTGGGAAAGAGTCTCAGTGTTAGATATCACCAGCCGTCCAGAAGAATTAAATATGTCTGTTCTGGTCGCCTTACTTAGATTAAGGATGTATCCAAAACCATATTTGTTCTGTATACTTTAAAATACACAGAAATAAAAGTAGGTTGAGGAAAGACATTCTGAAGTCACCGAGCGTGTCGTCACACTCGTATACACGTTAAAGAGCACAGGCGAGCTGGCGGATACCCTGTGGCAGTCCTGGGGCCAAAGTGCATGGTTCTGACGTCCATGAGCCCAGTCGGAGAGAAACCCGACGTGAATACAGGACAGCTGCAACCCAATTCACCAGCCATGGACTAATCTCCTTCTCCCTAAGTGTCGTCATTAAGATGTCGTATCTCACTCTGTTTTAAGCATCCTCGAGATCCAGTCCTACCGCCATAGTGTCCTGTCTGTTCTGGAACCTCTTGTTCTGTGAACTTCTTGATAATGACTATGTCTCTCTTTTTAGGCGTCTGAGCATCCGGCTTGTTTCCCGTTGACTGATGCTGGCAGGGGATGTCTCTGGTCTGGCTGGGATGCTTTCCTCTTGATTTCCAGCCTCGAAGTCTTGAGTTGCTCTCCGTATGTGTGTTCGTTTTCATCGTTCCATTTGGTTATCCGACTTGAGGATTCGTCAAGGATCTGTTGGTTGATGTCTATTTCGTTCAATGTTTCATTGCGCAAGCTTCTTAGTTTGTTAGTTGGGTTATCATCATTGCACTCCGGACATGTCCATAGGTGCTCAGATCCTCCCCTCAGTATAAACCCCAACGTCCGATGGCTAATAGTACCAGTTCTATGTTGATTAACAAGTCTTCTGGTGTGCGTCTCGTTTTATTGCTATGCCGATCTTAATTCCCAAGTCTGCCATTCTGGCGAGTGATGCGGATTCACTGCCCCCAAAGTCCTCTATCCTTCCCATTTCTCTGAGGGCATTAAAAATAGCTTGTAGCGGATCCAGCCAACCTATCAGCTCTTTCATTTCCATTGACGCCAGCGTATCCCGGAACAAAAATAAAGGTTACTCCACGCACAGTGGACTTCTGTAATGATTCAAGCTGCACGGGCTTCTGATTCTTTCTAATTTTGCTGTCTTTATTTTTATAGAGAGCTGCAGTTATGTTAGTTCTGCTATCTTTCTGTATACTCGTCGTTAGACGTAGATTTTTCCATCGCTTTCCCTGTCTCTTTTGCCTGTGACTTGTGCTGCGGCTTCATTCTCTAGGCTCCATGCTTTTTTCTTCTCTCTTCGCAATCTCCGTGTTCAGAGACTTTGTTGCTGACCCAGCTGTTGTGCTTTTGTCTGGCGTACTTGCCTTCTGTGTGGGTTGTTTCTTAAGCTCCTTGGTCTGGGTTATAAGTCACAGTCTTTCTATTGCGGACACGCACGGCTTACTGAGTGACCCTACCATGACCGCACACGGGGCGATTAAAACCCGTTGACTCAAAGTGTCACCATTCGGATGAGAATCCCCAGCGTGCAAGTCCCATAAACCCCGTTTAACTGTTAGGTTAAATTAGGGTCCCCAAAGACAGTCGGATGAAGCTTACAATTAAAAAAATGTCCTAAATTAAGACGGTAATGATATGTCTATATGCATCTTGCGTTACTGGGAGTTGCCATGGCGTAGCGGCTAGACGCTCGCATGCGGATCGGAAGGTCGTGGGCTCGCTCCCTGGCGGCCCGGACTTTTTTAAAAACTGACCTTGACTCCCAGATCGACCCAGCCTTGAGTGAGTACCGGGTCCAGTCCCGGGAAGTAAAGGCGGCCGGCGTGATGCTGACCACTTTTATCTTGCGTTACTGAAGAAGGCAATGCTTAAAAACGGTATTGAGTTACCCGTGGGCTATCTACTGATAGTCTGATAGCCTTTGTTTCTAGAAAGTACCGGACACAAATTTAAAATAAAGTCTTCTTTCGCAAAAATATAGCACATAATTTATCCTTTGCTAAAACAGCGTGATAACTGTGTTGTTGATTGAAAAAGCAATTGTTTATTTGACATTTACAGAAATAATGTAATTTAAAGCAAAGGAATATTGCGAAATCAGGATTGGCCGTTTGGTCATAAACATGGCTGCAAAGTCACTTTACAGCTGCATGCGATCTGCCCAAACAACTTTGTTTGTTTCTGGTAGTTGCACTTTACGTTCACTTTTGCCTTCCAGGTGTGTATTTTATTATAAATGCAGCTTAAATTTAATGCTAAAAGCTTACGTTATATTGTCTGTTGGGACTTCAAAGTCTTTTTGCAACGAACGGCAAACCTAGAGACGTAAGACGCAGGCCTAGGTACTTCAGTCAAATTTTTAAAATGCCCTCTACACCAATAAAACCAGCACAGAGTAGAGTGTCTTGCGACACTAGCTTTCCACGATGGTACCGCGGCTTACTGCTCGTATGTCCTAATTTCTGAGCTAGAGATATTAGGTTTTTTGTGGATATTGAGATGGGGGACACATTGCGCTAAAAACTAGTGACCCAGAACCGCAAATTAAGTCACGCCCAAAACCTACTGCGCATTTCTGTCTCGGATTTGTTGCGCGGCGACTTGTCATTGGACAGACCGCTAGCAGTGAGACTTCAAGCTCACTCAGCCGCATGCGATGCCTAACACGTGTACTGTAAATCTAAACAGCCTTAAGTCGGTAAAAAAAATTTAATATGCAAATTTCAAATTTGGACGGTAAGAATTCCTGCTGTAACTAGCATTACCAGGGCTACTGGGGTAATGTCCCTTGGCCTAAAAGCCAAAAACGAATTCGCCCGCTATTTTTCATCAATCTGATGACTAACAGAAAAACAGAGGATCCGTGCGTGTCGTAGACATGCGCTGTTAATCATGTTTCCCCACGCTGTTTGCGCTATGTATAGCTGGTTCCAAATTCCCGTGTTATTGGCAAAATTTCGTAAGATGAGGGTTAGGGTTTAGGTTTACGGTTAGGGGTAGCCGATATGAACATGTTTTAGGAGGTCGAAACAAGTGGCCGACAATCTTCCGTTTGTAGGAGGCGACACTGAAAACTCCTGCCAAAAAAGACCGCAAATTTAGAAACTGTAGTCCCTGACGCAGTCTTCTGGCGACTATTGGTCGCAAAGATTGCGGCCGCAACATCCCATTCGGCCCTCGATGTCGCGTGTCAATTGCCGACTGTGGCGTCGTCGCAGCACACTGCGAAGTTGCTGCTCGTGGTCCTAGCCACTCGTAGTTTATAGCCCCCAATCGGGGATGCCACACCTTAAGTGAGCTGCGTGGGGGACACATTGCCATGGCGATAGTCGCCGGAGAACCGCAAATTAAGTCACGCGATCTTTCTGGCTCGAAAGGATATTTTGCGGCATCATCTTTGCGCACGAAGCTCCGTAGCAACGGCCAGTCACACGTTATATTTAGAACTTAAGATCAACGCCCGTTTGGCTGCGACCTTTCTGAATTTGGCCGGTAAGCTGGTACTGCTTCTCATCCGGCTTAGCGGGGATATATCTGCTGGGTCTCATGAGTCCTGGCCCAGCTCAAAACAAGTCACAGAAAAAGTCACGAATCTAATGGCATACTTACCTATCATCATCCTGTAGGGTTGCGTATAGGGTGTCTATCATCGTCCTACGGTTGCGGTAGGGCAGCTTATTGCGTGTAGGTTGGTTGTTTACGTAAGATGAGGGTTAGGGTTTAGGGTTAGGGGTACATGTTTCGATATGAAATTTTCACGTAGGAGGTCGAAATAGTGGCCGACAATCTGACGTTTGTGGGAGTGGCGCCACTGAAACTCTGCATGTCGCTGTTGGCGAAAAAGGACCCCGTGCGAACGCTACACCGAGTATCACAGCGATGACAACGCCAACCGTATCTGTCATTACAGTGCTGGCGAGGCGCTAGCGACATAGGTCGGTTGCATGAGCTGCACAGGTGCATATTCCTTATAAGACTATGCTCAGCTAGCCACCGCAACCACGCATACTTATCAGACATTAATGCATGCAGATCTGCAGGAGTTACGTCCGTGGCGACTAAGTCGTGCGTCGCAAGAATGTTGTTGCTTATGTGTGTGGGAGCTCTCTGTCTAACTGCCATTTCGCTGTTGTGATTTGATTCATGACTTTTTCCGATCGTAGTTTTGAGTGCGGCCACGGGGACATAACTCCCACTAAGCCCCGCTAAGCCGGCCGAAGCAGTCCAGCTTACCGCCAAATTTGAAAAGAGAGCCCAAATTTTCAAAAATCCTCTTATAGTACTAGTACTATAGCACAGTTAGATAGCTATTTAAAATATCTTTCCAACGGTACATACTTCACAAATTTACGTCAATTTTAAGCTGAGATTTCAAGGTTTTTGTGGAAATGGGACATATAGAATTATTAGAATTAGAACAAAACCCAAAGTTCTTCTTCGTCATCGCATTCACCAGCTGTAAACTGGCAGAAAGTTCTGGTTGTTCGTCCCCTTCTGGACTGCAGTCCTTTTCCAGAACTTGAGTGTTGCATGTGCATCTGTTTGACAGATCTGACTAATCTGTATGCAGACTGTTGGTTCCTTGCCTCTCAGGCAGATGCACTCTGACTTTGAAGGACGTTCCCAATTAGTCGACTCTTACGACATGCTTCTGGGTAGGAAGTGGTAGCCATCTAGTTTAGCCCAGCTCCAGGCCGTGCGTAGCGGCGTGGGAGATACTCTCAAAGGTGGCGGTAGTCACTGGAAGTCCGCAATTTACATGTGACTGAAGCCCTGTTAGGGTATATTTTTGGCCTCGATAATTTGGTACCGTTATTCGGAGTATATCCTATATAATATATATATATATACCCTTTTTACAGTATCCTTTATTGTCTGTAAATATGTTCATCTCTATTTTCACTAATCACCTGTGCCGCTTTTCTATGACATGACCAGTGGTTGGGTTTGGGTAACTTTCTCACAGGTTTACATCCTTTGCCTCTGCTCTCTAATTCTGCCAGTCTGAACAAGAAAACAAGTAACTGTCAATATATATACTAATTTTTTTTTAAACTATTCAATTAATCGACAAAAATACATGTTGGAAAAAGGGTCAGTCACAATTTTAGTATGCGTTTATGCTTGCTACAAAAATACGAAATTGTTATTCTAATGATGCTAACCTGAAAAAAAAAAAAGATATCAAGGTAAGTGCATCGTCATCATTTAGCAAGTCCTTTTCAGAACGTCGCTCTCATCACAGTCTTCCTGAAAAAAAAACCTTGGTCTCTTGCCAGTTCTCCCGCCTCATGAACTTTCACACTCAAGGAGTCACTTATATCCTGTGCCCATCTTCGTGTCGGTTGGCCCCTGCCCCTCCTTCCTGGTACCATGCCTTCTGCTATAATTTTTTCCAGTCCGTCGTGGCGCTTGATATGACTAAAATATTTAAGCTTTCGAGAAAGGATGGTGTTTATTAGCCAATCTTTCTTGATGTTCAGATCTTTTAAGATGTCAATATTTAGGTAAGTGCATAGTGCATACTTGATTTATATTATGCAATCCGCTTAAGAAAATGTCTGATTTCTTACTTGTGAATACGATCACTTTTTCATGTTCTTGTAGCGTCACTTGTGTACAGCAAGTTCGTCACCGACGCTATCCAGCATTTATTGTCCGCCCGAGCATAAGGAAACCATGGCATGTACGAAAGTGGACTACAAAAAGTGACGGGGACCTTATTGCCAGCAATGAAGCATTTGTCAAAGACGTTTTAATTGATAAATATACAGGAGTGGGCAAAGTGGAAAGTCCGCTGAAAGATGGACCCTGGGAGAGAAACCCCTTTGTGCATGGGTAAGTGTTTTGTTGGATACCTGGATTCTGGGAACAGACAGTAACTGTCTTGAGAGTAATGTTTGAATGTTTCTCTTTATTTGGTTCTTTTATATGTGACTGAGCTACCGTATAACATTAGTCCGTACTAACTCTTCTCTATTGAAATCAGACTTTTGCTAAGTCTTTGGGTAAAGGAGCTCATTGGGGAGGATGCTAGCCCTATCCTAGGATTGGGAAATGTAACCTAATGGTATGGTAGCGCAGACTGGACCATTAGCCTTGATTGGCACTGATCTAGCAGGGAAGCTCCGACAGGCGGACAGACCGAACATTGCCTCTCTCATCTGACAGCTCTTGCAGCAGGTTTGTTTCAAAATATATTTTGTGTTACCTTTCCTTTGGAGTTAACAAAGCAGGCTGAGTGAGGGATGCACTGCATCAGCAACATATGGTCTTTACATGACTCCCAGGCTTGTTGCTGTGGAAAGGAGGAACTTAAGACCTGGTGTGACTTGATATCATTATGGGCTGTGAACTCCATGTCTCCTTATTGCTTCATACAACACCGGATTAGACGTAAAGGTGACAGCAAGCAGTAGATGTATGCATATCATATGTTTGTGTCTTTTTTTATTACCTCAGTTTTTGTGTGAGCATATATTTCTAAGTTGAGCATAGTTTGTTCTTTTCTCCATTTCATATATGCAGTGTCTATTTCATACATTGAGTCTATGTGTCATAACATTTATAATTTATGTATTGTCAGTTAGTTAACATAAAAAGTATCATGCATATTTCATATGTGTCAGTCAATCAGTCAGCCTGTTCTCTGCTTAAAAGCTCTCTTCACGACACGCCCCAAAGTCTCTTTGTCTCTAGCCAATGCATCTTCTGTGTCCTGTATCCACTTTCTGGTGGTCAGCCTCTGCTTCGTTGTTCGGAAACTTCATCCTCTGTCATCGTTCTCTCCGAACCACTGTGGCACTTGACCGCTCTGAAATACCTCAGCTTTTGAGAGAGAATGCTTTTTACGAGCCAGTCCTTCTCAATGTTCAGGTCGTGTAGGTTATCGATGTTTTTCCTTTTTCTGATCCACGATAGCCTAAGAATATTTCTTTAGCAATTTAGTTTAAAAACTCAGATTTTCTTCTGTAAAGACTAAGTGAGAGTACATGACTACATAGTGAGTATCTATCCAAAGAGCCACAGCAACTTGTGAGGCACCTAGAAGAAAGGCAGCTGAACAGCAAGTACAGGCTAGAAAGACCCCTATAACAGGCCCTTTATTTAGATACTTCTGGGCCCACATTGGGCCTATAGGTCATCTCTGAACTCACAATCAACTATAGTTTCATGGCACCTCTGAACTCACAATCAACTAGTTTCATGACACCTCTGGACTCAGAAGTCAACTATAGTTTCATGACACCTCCAGACTCACAGACAGTCAACTATAGTTTCATGACACCTCCAGACTCACAAACAGTCAACTATAGTTTCATGACACCTCTGGACTCAGACAGTCAACTATAGTTTCATGACACTTCCGGACTCACGACTAGTCAACTATAGTTTAATGACACCTCCGCTATCATACAGTCAAAATCTTTGCAGTCTTTTAATCTCAGGGGCTTTAGCATCATAAGCCCAAGGGGTAGTAAAGAGAGATGTATAATCAGAACATCTTGCGCTTATTGAGCTTCGAGGTAGGAACATATGATGTGTTTCTTGGTTCTGAAAGAATTGAGTTCGTGTTAACGAGGTTTTTTACCATATGACATAAAGATTTTTTTATTTTACGTAGCGCTTTTGTATCTGATATACTTCTTTTTTTTTAAGGGTGTTTACATAGTGTCTGTCAAATATTAGCTGGTTCTTTGTGCTCCACAGGACACGGAGGACAGGCGTGCTAGCTTTGAAACTAGGCACCACTGAACAGTACACAAAAGAAGGGAATGTGTTTACCGTGACTTTGTTACAGGTGTAGTATCTTGTGTATGTTTGTGTGTGGCATTTTGTAGATGATTGTGTGGTATCTTATGTGTGTTTATATGTGGTAACTGATGGATGGATGTTTGTGGTAACTGGTCAGCATTTTTGTGTGGCCTCTTGCAGGTGTTTATGTGTGATTTTATGGGGCTTTGTGTGTAGTAACTTGTGGATGTGTTTATATGTGGTAACTTGGGGGTGTTGCTGGTAACTGGTGGATGGATGTTTGTGTGTGGTATCTTGCATATATTTTAGGTGAATATATGTGTGCAGTTTAGTGGATATTTACATGTGGTGTAGTGGATGTTTGTCTGCGCTACACTATCTTGCATATATTTAAGGTGAATTTATGTGTGTGCAGTTTAGTGGATATTTACATGTGGTGTAGTGGCTTTCTATCTGTGGTATCCAACAGATGATTATAGATGGGTTTTTCTGGACACTTTATGATGAGTACCAGTTCCCTTTTGATTTCTAAAATTTAAAAAAACCCATGGTATAGTAGATGTTTGCATATGGAACAACATGTTTGTGTGTTTATCCGGTGAGTGTTTGTAAGTGGCAGAGAATGGTTGTGTGTCAAATCCAACAAATATTTAATGTGGTGTAACATGTTTGTAACCAATAAATGTTTGTATATGCTATTCAGCAAATGTTTTTATGTGATATAACATGTTTGAGTATAGTATTTAGTGAATGTTTGTGTGTGGTAACCAGGGAGTATTTGTGTGTGGTTGATGTAACATGTTTTTTTAGTGTTTAAGGAATTTATGTGTGTGTGTGGTATAACATGTGATATAATTCGCCTTTGCACATTAGGAATCCCCAGGTGTGTTAAATCCTCCAATGTAGCAGCCGCTCCAAGGGACCACTACTGATTGTTACCGTGATGAGTTGGTTACAGTTTCACCTGTCTTTACCTCAAAGACAACATAGACATGCTTCATCAGCTTAACCCCTCCATCATGCAGCCATGCTAGCATCAGAAATTTGCCATTATCTCCCAACCACCTAGTCCCGTACAGCATTGACGGTATCAGCTCTGTCCATGTTTCTTCCCGTTTGCATTGCTGCATTACTTGCCAGCTGGTCAGCTCTTTCATTACCATTTACTCCTGCATGCCAAGATGTGTAGATCCAGTGAATGTTGTCTGCTACTTTTGAATGCTTTCTACCATTTCGGAGCATAGACTACCTGTAGCAATTTTTCTGAAGCATGTTTAAAGAGTCTGAAATTATTACTGTATGTGTGGCTGCTTGTTCTGCTACCCATGCGAGTGCTCTGGTAGCAGCAGCTATCTCCATGGCCATGCTTGATGTAGTCTGGTAAGCGCCGCTATCCTCTTTTATTGTTTTCCCCATCCTTCGTGCCGCATATGCCTGTGCTGATCTTGACCCGCGTTTCACGGATGTTCTGTCTTTTGGTCATGCATGCTAATCAGTCACTGCCCTAATCTCGGCGTCTATGGTGGCAGGCATCTGACTCCTGCGGTTACCTCCACAGTGTTATGACAACCTTAGATAAGTCATGCATGTCTACTGGTGCATCTATCCATTCTTTTCCCTGACTGATCTCGTCTAGGTCACATACTTGCTTGATTATATTTTCTTTCTCAGTTATACTCGATATAACATGTTTGCGTGTGGTATTTAGTGAATGTGTCTATTTGGTATAACATGACTGTGTGTTGAATCCAGTGAATGTGTGTAGGGTTTCCAGTTAATATGTGTTGCAGCATTTGTGTATGTGGTACTCCATGAATGTTTGTATATGGTATCCACCTGGTATTTCTGCAGGTGTTAGACAACCATGTGATCAACTATGTGCCCCCTGAAGTGTATGCCACGTACCCCAGCCATCGGCCCCACCAGGGCGAGAAGTTTGGCCTGCAGATTGTTGGTGCTCTGAGCTGTGACCCCAGAATGGTAAGTGAGGATGTTTGCATCTCTCTAGTCTCTTCCTTCGCTTTTACATCATATTAATTTTTCTAACTCATTTTCTTGTTCTTCTTCTCCCTCTCTTGTCTCCTCCTTTCCATCCACTGTTTCTGTTTACTTTTTAACTGTATCGTAAAATGCTATGTGCACCAACATAAAGTATTATAACACTGTCATGCTTACGTCTCCACTGTGGCACGCAGTGTTTGATGATGTCTCTAAACACATCAGTGTACTTTCCCTCTACCATGAAACAAACTTATCCTGATGTCTCTAAACACATCAGTGTACTTTCCCTCTACCATGACACACACTTATCCTGATGTCTCTAAACACATCAGTGTACTTTTCCTCTACCATAACACACACTTATCCTGATGTCTCTAAACACATCAGTGTACTTTCCCTCTACCATGACACACACTTATCCTGATGTCTCTAAACACATGTGTACTTTCCCTCTACCATGACACACACTTATCCTGATGTCTCTAAACACATCAGTGTACTTTCCCTCTACCATGACACACACCTATCCTGATGTCTCTAAACACATCAGTGTACTTTTCCTCTACCATAACACACACTTATCCTGATGTCTCTAAACACATCAGTGTACTTTCCCTCTACCATGACACACACCTATTCTGATGTCTCTAAACACATCAGTGTACTTTCCTTCTACCATGACACACACCTATCCTGATGTCTCTAAACACATCAGTGTACTTTCCCTCTACCATGACACACACCTATCCTGATGTCTGTAAACACTTCAGGTTCCCCCCCCCCCCCCCCCTTTTTCCCCCAGCTCAAGCTCTAAGCAAATTATGTACTTTACTGTTGCAGACTTATCTTGATGTCCATAAAGCAAACAGTATACTTTCCTTTCGCTGTGACACACTTATCTTGATGTCCATAAAGGAAACAGTATACTTTCCAAGCGCTGTGACGCACTTATCTTGATATAACAAAATGCAAGATACATCCTCCCTTTTTCCCGAAGAGACATCTGACACATTTATCTTGATGTCTGTAAATAGATCAGTGTTCTGTACCTCCATTGTGACATAAACTCTCTCATGGGAGCAATAAGTAGCGGTACCTTGCAGTGGCTACTGCTTCTGAGAACTCAGCACCCATGGGAATGCCCGATGTACTTTGACATCGATTGTGATAACATAATTATTATGATGTCCTCCCTATGTGGGTTCTGGGACCCTATGTTGGGGGGGGGGGGGGAGGAATAAACCCACTACTCCCTAATAAGCATGTCATAAAAGGCAACTAGTTAGGGGTGTTTCTTTTCCTAGAGATGAGAAACCAATGGTCTGCATACAAATAAACCAGATCTGTAAAACAAATGTTCATGCAAAACTCACGTTCTGGAATTAAACAAAGCCCAGAAGTGGATGAACAACCAGAACTTTCCACTGGTTTACAGCCCATTAAGATAAAGATGCTAAGAAAAAAATTCTGATGCCCCTAAACAAGTATGTACACTGCCATTGTTTAACCTGTTTCTGTAGCACACTGACTTGTTCATATGGACAGAATATGAAAATATTATTTCACTGTCTACTCCTCAGTTCTCTAAGGCTTACAACAATTTGTTTATGAAAGCTGGTGTCCCACCCAAGCGTTGGCTTACCAGATTTTTAATTACGCCAAATGCTGCAGTCCAACCAGGTATTTCCTTGTTGACTCATTTTCTTAATTCTTTTTTGTATGTGCGTTTCATGGCCTTTTGAATGTGTGTAAATAGGGGCGGGGGAACAAAAGACCCCCTGCCTCCCTGACAAGCGTGTTGAAAGAGTCTACTAATTAGGAGTTTCCTTCAATGTCAGAGTGCAAATGCAAGGAACCAACAGTCTGCTTAATTATAAGCCATATTTGCAAAACTGGTGTGCACATAAAACACTCAGGTTCTGAACAAGACTGCAATCCAGATGTGAACGAACAACCAGAAATTTCCACCAGTGAATGCAAAGAAAAAAGAATTCAGTCAGTAGTTAAAACTGGTATATGTAACATGGAAGAATTATTAATTTTCAGTGGCTGGTATTTATTATATGTGATTTTTTTTAAATACACAGGACTAATTCTGTTTTACTTGTCTTTTGTTAGGTACCCCACTGTGTGTCAACCATTTTAGAGTTGGTGACCATGTGGATGTCCAGTCTCGAACGTAAGTTCAGTATTATTCAGAAATGTCCGTGAGATTGCTTTAATTAGATTTCATATATACGTGAAATAGATTCAACTATGGCAAAACTGTAAATGTAAACTATTTTGAATGCAAAATATCTAGGCCAGCTTTACATCCATACATACAAAAGCAAATTTAATAAAAGCTTTTAAAGAAGCTTACCTTAGATATATTTGTCTGCCTGTGAGTGGGGAAGGGCAGATTTGGACCAATAAGTTTGAAAAGTAATAATTGTCGAACCAACTGGAAAGAGAAGGCCAACCAGAGAGATGAATGGAGATAGGTGATTTTTGCAGCAATGAACCTCAAGGGTTCGGAATATAATTGTGAAGCCATAGGAAGTCAAGGTGGCCGTGTTAACCACACCACCAACCGAGTGCTGATTGGTTTATAAAATATAGGTCTATCCCTATGTGCCCAATACGCCTGAAGGTGTGGTAAAAGGTCCAGTTGTTTACTTACTTTAGACATCTATCGTATGACCCAGTCTACATTTTTCTGTTCTGTATTTGTTGTATTACAGGAGGGACTGGGGATTTCAAGGTGTCATCAAGAGGTGGGGAATGAAAGGAATGCCAGCCTCTCATGGTGTTACCAAGTCTCACAGGAAGATGGGCAGTACTGGAGGTGGAGGAGTAAGTATTGAGTAGGCGGCACTGGGGTTGGATTAGTAGTGTAGGCACTACTGGGGTTGGAGTAGTAGTGTAGGCACTACTGGGGTTGGAGTAGTAGTGTAGGCACTACTGGGGCTGGAGTAGTAGTGTAGGCAGCACTGGGGTTGGAGTAGTAGTGTAGGCAGCACTAGGGTTGGTGTAGTAGTATAGGCACTACTGGGGTTGGTGTAGTAGTATAGGCAGCACTGGGGTTGGAGTAGTAGTATAGGCAGCACTGGGGTTGGAGTAGTAGTGTAGGCAGCACTAGGGTTGGAGTAGTAGTATAGGCAGCACTAGGGTTGGAGTAGTAGTGTAGGCAGCACTAGGGTTGGAGTAGTAGTGTAGGCAGCACTAGGGTTGGTGTAGTAGTATAGGCACTACTGGGGTTGGTGTAGTAGTATAGGCAGCACTGGGGTTGGAGTAGTAGTGTAGGCAGCACTAGGGTTGGAGTAGTAGTGTAGGCAGCACTAGGGTTGGAGTATAGGCAGCACTGGGGTTGGAGTAGTAGTGTAGGCAGCACTAGGGTTGGAGTAGTAGTGTAGGCAGCACTAGGGTTGGAGTATAGGCAGCACTGGGGTTGGAGTAGTAGTGTAGGCAGCACTAGGGTTGGAGTAGTAGTGTAGGCAGCACTGGGGTTGGAGTAGTAGTATAGGCAGCACTGGGGTTGGAGCAGTAGTATAGGCAGCACTGGGGTTGGAGCAGTAGTATAGGCAGCACTGGGGTTGGAGCAGTAGTATAGGCAGCACTGGGGTTGGTGTAGTAGTATAGGCACTACTGGGGTTGGTGTAGTAGTATAGGCACTACTGGGGTTGGAGTAGTAGTGTAGCTGGGCTTGGAGTAGTAGTATAGGCAGCACTAGGGTTGGAGTAGTAGTGTAGGCAGCACTAGGGTTGGAGTAGTAGTATAGGCAGCACTAGGGTTGGAGTAGTAGTGTAGGCAGCACTAGGGTTGGAGTAGTAGTATAGGCAGCACTGGGGTTGGAGTAGTAGTGTAGGCAGCACTAGGGTTGGAGTAGTAGTGTAGGCAGCACTAGGGTTGGAGTATAGGCAGCACTGGGGTTGGAGTAGTAGTGTAGGCAGCACTAGGGTTGGAGTAGTAGTGTAGGCAGCACTGGGGTTGAAGTAGTAGTGTAGGCAGCACTGGGGTTGAAGTAGTAGTGTAGGCAGCACTGGGGTTGGAGTAGTAGTGTAGGCAGCACTGGGGTTGAAGTAGTAGTGTAGGCAGCACTGGGGTTGAAGTAGTAGTGTAGGCAGCACTGGGGTTGAAGTAGTAGTGTAGGCAGCACTGGGGGTTGCATTGTAACAGTTGTGTAAGCAGCAGTGAAGATGGAGTAGAATCGTATAAAGAGCACTTGGCAATGTACTGAATAGGCAACACTATATAATGACAAGTAAGTACTGGGGAGGCAGCAGATGGGATGGAGAAGTACTGCTCTGAAGGTGAAGGTGTTTTATTTACTAACTAAGCATTCGGGATGGGCGACACATGTTCTGTTGCAGCACTGGGAGCCGATGAGTAAGTCTTCTGTTGGCAGCACTGACGCAGTGGAAGTAATAGTGCAGAGGACATCAGAGGTATAGTAGAATTATAATTTGTATATTGGTTTGTTTCTTTTCTGATGATTTTTTTTTCTCTCTCTAGGACAAAGGTGGCATTTGGAGAGGCAAGCATATGCCTGGCATCATGGGTAACAGGCTGAGCGTACAACATAATCTCAAGGTTTGTGGACTCCCTGTGTGGCTTTTTGTTGGTCTTGGTTTATGAGAGAGTTGAACTTCTTCTGCGTTCATCCCAAGATGTAATTGCGTTGTCTGTTTACAGCATGGCTGTGATATTTGCACTTTTCGGCCAACATCCGACTTCTGCGGGCATTTGTTGACTGGGTTAGCCTCCCCCAGTGGAGAGTTGAACAGGATATACCCCCGTCACTGAACAAACATGTCGTAAAACCTTATTTAGGGTTTGCTGAAATAAGATCTGTTGGATAAAAAAAGGCGGAGATATTATAGCCTAGCTGCAAACCACAATACAATGTGCCTGCTACCATTTTGCCCCAGTGACCAAGGTCAATGGTCTAGAACCCATATTTCCATAGCTACTGATGGACCCTTTATTATGTGCAAACAGAATCAGTACTGTTAATGAGAATTCTTGTAAACAAGTCACTGTAGCTGCACCAGTTAAGCAATATATGCAGCATTGGGGTAGGAGGAGGAGTGTATGCAGCATTGGGGTAGGAGGAGGAGTGTATGCAGCATTGGGGTAGGAGGAGGAGTGTATGCAGCATTGGGGTAGGAGGAGGAGTGTATGCAGCATTGGGGTAGTAGGAGGAGTGTATGCAGCATTGGGGTAGGAGGAGGAGTGTATGCAGCATTGGGGTAGTAGGAGGAGTGTATGCAGCATTGGGGTAGTAGGAGGAGTGTATGCAGCATTGGGGTAGTAGGAGGAGTGTATGCAGCATTGGGGTAGGAGGAGGAGGGTATGCAGCATTGGGGTAGTAGGAGGAGTGTATGCAGCATTGGGGTAGGAGGAGGAGTGTATGCAGCATTGGGGTAGGAGGAGGAGTGTATGCAGCATTGGGGTAGGAGGAGGAGGGTATGCAGCATTGGGGTAGGTGGAGGAGGGTATGCAGCATTGGGGTAGTAGGAGGAGTGTATGCAGCATTGGGGTAGTAGGAGGAGTGTATGCAGCATTGGGGTAGGAGGAGGAGGGTATGCAGCATTGGGGTAGGAGGAAGAGGGTATGCAGCATTGGGGTAGGTGTAGGAGGGTATGCAGCATTGGGGTAGGTGGAGGAGTGTATGCAGCATTGGGGTAGGAGGAGGAGTGTATGCAGCATTGGGGTAGGAGGAGGAGTGTATGCAGCATTGGGGTAGGAGGAGGAGTGTATGCAGCATTGGGGTAGGAGGAGGAGTGTATGCAGCATTGGGGTAGGAGGAGGAGTGTATGCAGCATTGGGGTAGGAGGAGGAGTGTATGCAACATTGGGGTAGGAGGAGGAATCTATGCAGCATTGGGGTAGGAGGAGGAGTGTATGCAGCATTGGGGTAGGAGGAGGAGTGTATGCAGCACATTTCGAAAGTGCTCGGTTTTGATGCTTTTTGGAGCAGAAGGGTTTAGACTGAGTGACAAAAGAAGTGCAAGTGTTTAGCGTACAAGTGTTTTAACTAGTTGAGTTTCTCACCAGCATGAAGAGATATTTTCTGGCAGTTATTGAGCAACTGTTGTTTTCTTCTACCCTTTATCCAAGATTGAAGCTTTGATTCTCAATCAGTCTTGTCAAATAGGCCTGCCTTTTTCCATCTCTGGCAGCCCTCCATGGTTATCGCTTACTGTTCATCTCAGAATAGGCCACTGTTGACTTTGCAGCCGCATGTACACAAAACTTAAGATTAACGATTCGGCCATCCACAATTGTAGATTGGGGCCTGAGACAACAGATCATGTCCCCCAAGACTGACCCAAATACAGTGCATCAAGGCACAATTTCTGGCTAAGAGAAACACAGGCAGAAGCCAAACTTCAACGGGCCACTGAGTGGACTTAAAAAAGACAGGGAAGTCCTCATTAGAGAAAACATTGCAGCTGTAGATAACCTATTTCAGGCGAATGAAAGAAGAAGCAAAAGGACATTCCACTTATGCTACTAACAGGTCGCCGTGTGGGTTCCGGGGCCCCATTGTGGGGAAAACAAGAATAGACCCACTGCCTCCCCAAAAGCATGTCGTAAGAGTCGACTAATTGGGGAGCTTCCTTTGAAGTCGGAGTGCATCTGCCGGAGAGGCAAGGAACCAACAGTCTGTATTCAAGAGAATGAGATCTGAAAAACTGATGCACACCCAACACTCAGGTTCTGGAGCAGGACTGCAGTTCAGTAGTGGACAAGCAACCAGAACTATCTGCCAGAGTTTACAGCTGGTTAACGCGAAGAAGAAGAAGAAGAAGCTATTAACAGGTTTTCTTAGTTTATGTCTCAGACAGCACCAGTGTTTTCTCAGTTTGTTTCTCAGACAGCACCAGTGTTTTCTTAGTTTGTGTCTCAGACAGCACCAGTGTTTTTCTTAGTTTGTGTCTCAGACAGCACCAGTGTTTTCTTAGTTTATGTCTCAGACAGCACCAGTGTTTTCTCAGTTTATGTCTCAGACAGCACCAGTGTTTTCTCAGTTTGTCTCAGACAGCACCAATGTTTTCTCAGTTTGTGTCTCAGACAGCACAAGTGTTTTTCTTAGTTTGCACAAGTGTTTTTCTCAGGTTGTATCTCAGACAGTGCCAGTATTTTTCTCAGGTTGTATCTTAGACAGCGCCATTATTTTTCTCAGGTTATATCTCAGACAGGCCAGTATTTTTCTCAGGTTATATCTCAGACAGCACCAGTGTTTTCTCAGTTTGTTTCTCAGACAGCACCAGTGTTTTCTTAGTTATTGTCTCAGACAGCACCAGTGTTTTTCTCAGTTAGTATCTCAGATGGCACTAGTGGTTTTCTCAGTTTGTGTCTCAGACAGCACCAGTGTTTTTCTCAGTTAGTATCTCAGACGGCACTAGTGGTTTTCTCAGTTAGTGTCTCAGACAGCACCAGTGTTTTTCTCAGTTTGTGTCTCAGACATTGGTTTTCTTAGTTTGCATCAGACAGGCACTAATGGTTTTCTTACTTCTTGATTTGTTGGAATGTGATTAGGGTCCAGGTTTAATATGAATCCTTGTGCTCTCTGTGTTTGTACTTCATTGATTGCACAATGGCTTTTAATTGAGTGAGACACACTGGCATGATAACAGCTGATGGGAAATACCTTAGACTAAAAAAAAAAGGATACTGAAAAAAGCATGCTTTTATAAAAATTAATAATGTAATAATTCAGTATCAGCCAGTCAGGAGAGGTGTGTGCCAAAAATGTGTGATGTCTTCAGATCTTTTTTTTTTTTTTGCTGTTTACTGAAAACTCATAAGACATGAAGGAAATCATATTGAGAGGATACAACACCAACAATAAAAAATACAGAGATGATAAGTAGTCACTGCAGATCATGATCAGGATCTGCAGTGTTTCGCTGATACAGTAACAGTTCACAGCAAGCAGCTAGGCTTAGAGTTAAATTGTAAGAAAACTGAAATGGTCATCATCAAGAATAAAGAAATAATGGTGCGAAATCCTTGCAAAGAAATAGTGCAACTTTTTAAGCAGATAAATCGATATACTTAATTTTGGAACAGTCAAAACGTTACGCAAGATGTCTTGCAGAGATTAGAACCAGAATCACCATGTCAAAATTTTCCTTTTGTACTATATAACCCAACTCTATTTGTTACACTCCACAGATCTGGAGAATCAACACAAAATACAACATACTGTATGTGACAGGCCCTGCCATTGCTGGCTTGCCTCACACATTTGTCCGAGTTAGTGATACCCTGATCCCAACAAGAAGGATCAAAGAAGAAGATGCAGGAAACTTACCCATGCCCACATGGTATCCTGAAGATGAGACGGAGCCCATCCCTGAGGAGTTGTTTGATGAGCAGCTGTTCAGGTTCACAGATCCATCCGTTGAGATAACTTCATAGTCTTGTGTGTGTGTGCTGTATGTATGGTGTGTGGGGAAGAAAGACTCTTACACAAGCAGACTTTTCCAAGTCTGGTGTTGTTGCTACTGAGATCAGGTTGAATGATTTTTGTAGGTTCTAGACTTGATGTCTTGTTCTTCAGCATCAAATCACTCTTCTTTTTTGCATTCACCGGCTGTTGAGTCCGGCAGATTTCTGGTTGTTTGTCCACCTCTAGACTTTAATCTTGTTCCAGAATCTGAGTGTTTTGCCTACATGTGTTTTAGGTATCTTATTTATTTGTATACACTGTTGTTCCTGGTCTCTCAGGCAGATGCACTAAGACTTCGAAGAAAGCCCCCACTTCGGTCAACTCTTACAACATGCTTGTGGGGGGCAGCAGTGCATTTGTTCTGATTTTCAATAATGGGGCCCCGGAACCTAGACTGGGAGGATCACACAACCTTGCTTTTCCCTCTTAACTCTACCAGGTCAATGTCCCGCTATTGTGGTAATTTTTTAACTTGCCACTTTACCTGTGTCCAGATTTTTTGGGAATTTGCATACTACGTGATAAAAAGTGCCACAAACTAAAAAAAACCAACCAATCGTGATCAAACCGCGTGTTTGGTCACTGCGAATGACTGCCCTCGTGTGTTTGGATTTACTTTGTGTGGTTTAACGTGAAAAAAATTCTGAAAATTGACAATGAGATGAGCGGCTGATGAACCAAGCACTTTGATAGGAAAGTGAAGTAGGTCTAGGCTTTTCACTGTCCAACAGGTGATCGTCACTTTGGTTGATTCAGACTCTGTTGGGTCATAATTTCATGTAGAATACTTTCCCATTTGAAGTGAGTCAGTGAGAGCTCCAAAGATGAGGAAAATTAAAAATCTAGAAATAGATGGATAGTAGGAAATGGGGGCGTGTTCCTCACACAGCAACATCTGGTGCTCACTTTGTGAAACAAGGCTGATCCTGCTGGGTGAATTAGCATACAAAGGTGGAATATTGGCACTAGGTAAAAGATAAACCAGTGTTACAATGTCTCCAAGTTTCATCATATTCTAGCCCCTTGTTTGCATGTAACTAATATTTGTGTATATCCTGTTGGTTTTGTTTGCATCAACGCTCAGGTATAAGGGGCAGTTAGGTTCAGGGCCTCAGGTCTGGTAAGGTTGAGATTTAAAATTTGTTTCATTGTCTTACAATGTTCTCTGAGATTTGAGTTGAGTAAGGTAATGGAGGCAGTCTACTCATGTCATAGGACCACTCTGGTCTTACATTGGGATAAGTATAATGATGACAGCTGTAGAGCCAGCCTGCTCATCTTGTGAGGCAACAACATTGAGGGAAATGGTCAGCTGTTTGTCCCCTTGATGTTGACACATTGTTACATTTTCTCCAGGAACCAACCTTTACTTGTGGTTCTCTGCATGGGTATTATGTCAACTGATCCCTGGTATTTCTTAGCAGATAAATCTATTTGCCTTTCTTTTCATTTCTTAACTGCTTCTTTACACTTTTAACCAGCTCAGTTTTTTCCAATCGTTGGAGAAAATCTCAGCCGTGCATGTTCTAGTCTCAGATTTGTAGACCAGGCTCTGGAAAGTGGAATCAAGCTGTAATGAATGAGTGTAGACTTAAAGTGTGAACAATCAACGGTAGGTGCTTCTCTTAAAGCCCTGTCTGGCAAGGTGTATCTGAAGATTGGAGTCTGTAAGGCAAAGGTTCTCTTGATATTGGGCTAAGATTCCAGCATGATTTTGTTTAGAATAAATGCCTTTTTTTTTTTTTTGGTTAATGCTTTGTGAAGTTTTTGTGTGTTCATGTGACATAGTGGTTGCGTTTACCATTAAATCATTATGTGTGTTTACTATTAACTCACACAGGTTTGTTGCCTGGTAAAAGTGAGTTAATGAGCAGTCGGCAGCTTCACAAATGTTATAGATCAACGGCAATTCAAATGGTGGGCAGAATCTGACCGGCAAACACCTAGCAAGTGGCCCGCGGGCCATTATAAGTAGCTTTCATTGACCAGTCGGCAGCTGCACAATATTTTAAAGACCTATCAGCAGTTCCTGATCTGTCTCGAACTGTTGGCAATCTAGTAGTGATGTCATAATCAAGCTGGCCTCTTTTACCTTACCGAATCTTGTCTGATTTTAGACTGGGTCAGTCAGGGAGCCAAGTCAGTGTTTGGAACAATTTCCTACGGGAATTTAGACTCCTGACTGCCTAGATGATGAGCAATAGTGCTAGCCACAGCTCTGCCGCGACACCTCATTCACCTCATACAGGACATCCAGTTTTACACCCTTGTTCCAGAATGGTAGTGTCCAATTTCACTGTTCAAGAGATGATGCTATTCAAGATCAACTGTTGGGTAACATCATGGCTCTTTACCAAGATAGTGCACAGTAAGAACAATAGAAGGAATGAAAGACTCGTCCCTCATATTAGGTGTCTGACAAGGATGTGTCCTCTCACAATTGCTCTACATTTACTTACATGGATAGAATTTACACAGGGGTCAAATACAGACTCTGAACAGAATTTGCAACATAATGTTGACTCCTTATATCAAACCTGCACACAGTTATGAAAATAAGCACCATGAAAACTGAGGCAATGAGAATAGGCAGGAAACGTAATGGCATGAACATTCATGTTAATGGCACTACAATCAGACAAACACGAGCATTCAAACATTTAGGCAGCATATTTACAGAAGATTAAAGAAAGAGAGAGAGAAGCCAGAGTACAGAAGGCAAATGCTGTCACCTACCAGCTAGCCTCACTGCTTAGACACTCAAATGTCTCTCTTCCAGCAAATGATTAATAGCATCTTCATCCTTATTTTATGGTATCAGTGCCAAACATGGACAACGAGTAGGGCGGCACTAGAAAATAAAATAACTACTTGTGAAATGTACACTCCATAAGATCACCAACAAGAAGGGACAGGGTTACGAATACCAACGTTAGATAGAAAGATGGAGCAAGACCGTGTCTGAATTACATTGACAAACAAAAAATGAAATGGCTCGGTTTTCCGGTAAGAATATAGCCAGATTAAACTGCATGTGAGACTTTTTAGGGCAGAACATCTGGGAGGAAGACCAAGAAAGAGATGGGTAAACGATGTAGATGAATCCTAAAATCTTGAATTGACATCACAGCGCCCGGGATACTCCCATAAGCACTCCATCCCCATCTTCAACAGTAAACCAAGAGTTCCAATTACGATGGTACCATCAGCTGTCTAACTGTATATCCGTCTCGCCTTTTCCCTGAGTGTTGAGCGTCGGCCAGATACCCGGGTGACTCCTGGCATCACTATTTTCCTCAGACCGTAATGATCTACCTGCGCCTCCGCACTGTTCACTCGCTCCCAGAGGACCCTCACAACATCTAGCTTGTCATACATCAGTTCACTACCAAGTGGTGCAGAGCCAGCCAGTCTATCTGCTTGCTCATTTCTCAACCCACCGGCATAACCTGGAGAGAATATACAAAGGATGCTAACTACCCGGGACCTCTGAAGTGATGCTCTGTGAGTCTGTTACAATCACGGCATGTGTATAGTTTTTTCTCAAGCAAGTGGAATGCAGCAGTTACTGCCTCCACCTCTATCCTCAAAATGAATCTTTTATAAACAATGAACAAATCCACCACATGAAGAGCGCAAGACAAACACAGAAAACCACGACACTGGGTTGTTACAACCTGGTATCTGTGAGACGACGACATTCGAAGAAGAAGCCTTTGTATCCAGAGGCAGATGCTGTAACCTCGTTTAGCTCTTCCCCCCTCCCCCTATTTTTTTCCCCTTCACCCCAAACACAGTAAACTCCTCATTCCCTGACCGACATCATTTTTCTCTCTTCAGTGTAAATATAATAACCTGTCAACATCTATATAAAAAAAAAAAAGCTGTCCCATATGTACCGAATCTGGTCGACATAAAATCTCATGCATGTTTAGTCCAAAGGCCAAAGAAACACTCTGGACTTTGTACCTGGTTATCAGTCACAACAAAACTAACATTAACCAAGAAGTGTAAAGTAATATGCGCTGATAGCATAAACCAAAGTTGACAGACATTTTGTTTTGGTCCTGGCAAGGTTATCCTGGTGTCTGGTTGACACTAGTGAAGTTAATCTCCTATTTTTAGTTTACGACTTGAAGAAACAGACCCTCGTCCTGTGTCTTTTATTGTGTAGCTTACACGAGTGAAGCTATTCTTGTATTGTCAATGTACGGTTTCCTCTCAGCTTGGTTCCTTACTATGTGTTTTATCCCACAGTGGGGCATAGACAGGCTAACTATATTTCTTTGAAGGGACGAATAACGGCACACATGAATAATAAAAACGTCACTGGGTTATTTAGTACTCTGTAAGCCGGGGAGGGGGATGGGTGGCAGGGTGGATCATGACGTTCTTTATGTGTGCCATAATTATTTTCTTCTTCGCGTTCACCGGTGTAAACAAACTTCAGTGAAAAATTCTGGTTGTTCGTCCACCTCTGAGCTTCAGTCGTGTTCCAGAACCCGAGTGTTGCGTGTGCACAGATCTGACATATTTATATGCAGACTGTTAGTTCCTTGCTCTCTCGCAGTTGCGCTCCGATTTTGAAGGAAGCCCCCAGTAAGTCGACTCTTAGATGTTTAATTTTCTTCTTCTTCTTCTTCTTCTTCTTCTTCTTCTTCTTCTCCTCCATCTTCTTAGCGGTCACCGGCTGTAAACTCTGGTGGAAAGTTCTAGTTGTTCTTCCACTTCTGGAAATCTGTCTTGTTCCAGAACTTGAATTCTGCGTGCATATCTGTCTCACATATCTGGCTTATTTGTAGATAGACTGTTGGTTCTTCGCCGCTCAGGCGGATGCACTCCGACTTTCGATGAATAATACCAAATTAGTCGCCTTTTACGACATGCTTGTTAAGGAAGTGGGTCTATTCAGCTCTTCCCTATTTCCAAAAATGGGGTTCCGCACCCACCCACACAGTGATCTACCATACAGCACGTTATGATTATTATTATTATTATTGGCGAAGCAACAAGATGCTGACCTCTGGCCGAATCTCTTGGGTTCGAATCCTCATCAAATCAGTTTTTTTAAATGAAGCCCGACTCCCAGGTCGACATAGTCTAAATAGGTACTAGATATAATCATAGGAAGTAAAAGTGGCTGACCAAATCACACACAAAGTGCCGTTCTTTTAAAAATATAGGTGTAGTACTATTTACACAATAAGCACAATGACGTGCAAAAAGGGTCATTAAACAAGGCTTGAAAAATATGAAAAGCCCTGTCCAAAATGTCCTTTTTGTTGCACCCCTGTATTCTCCTTTTGTTTATTAATATTTTTTTTCTTTTCCTATGAATTTCAAGATCTAAGTGTTATGTTCTCTAATCAATGATGTTTATCTTGCATCTGATTACGTATGTAGAACAAGAGGGCAGTGCCTGCAGTCGACGTACAGATAATCTTCTTCTTCTTCGCGTTCACCAGCTGTAAACTCTGGCGGAAATTTCTGGTTGTTTATCCACTGCTGGACTGCAGTCCTGTTCCAGAACCTGAGTGTTGCGTGTGCATCCGTTTTACAGATCTGACTCATTTGTATGCAGACTGCTGGTTCCTTGCCTCTCAGGCAGATGCACTCCGACTTCGAAGGAAGCTCCCAATTAGTCGACTCTTACGACATGCTTTTGGGTAGGCAGTGGGTCTATTCTTGTTTTCCCTATAATAGGGCCCCGGAACCCACACGGGGGATACAGATAATGAAACAAGTCTCCCAGAGCTGTTTGAATTCCCTTTGATAGCTATTGTCTATGTCGTTACAGTCCAGTCTATAGTCGGTACGAATAACAAAATTCGCTTTCCCCCTCCTGTTTGTTCTTCAGTGTACCTGCCAATCTAGCGTACGGGTACCCGGCAGTATCATGGGAAATGAAGGCGGTCTGCGTGATTCTGACCAAAAATCGAGTGGCGATTGGTCTGTAAAAAAAATTTAGTTCTATTATCATTTACTTAATGCGAAAAACGGCAGGCAAGTCAGCGAGCCACCACTTCTGGCAACTGTTCCTACATGACGTTTGCGAACTAGCTCAGTGACTTAGCGAGATACGCCTGGCCAAACTAAGAGGGAACAGATTCTGGGACACTTTGAAGGAACAATGGGCAAAGTGAGAAAAGGAGAATGAACCGGACAGATGATGATCCACTAAGAGTTCAGTCAAATATTGACATCACAGCACTCGGGGCTTTCCCATGTGTGCTCTGTCATTATCTCCAGCAGCCAACGTAGAGTTCCAACCACTGATTGTATCGGTCACAATCTGGTTATATGTCCGTCTTGCCTTTCGTCTGAGTGTAGTGAGCCGGCCAAACCCTCTGGTTACACCCAGGTGCTTCATTCACTCCAGGCCATAATAATCTTATTTCTCTACTGATTCTGTTGCTTGTTCCCAAAGAGCCTTAGTCACATCTGCCAGGTCATGTATCAATTTACCACCCAGTGGTGCAGATCCAGCCAGTCTGTCTGCCTGTTCATTAGCCACCACGCCGGCATAGCTTGGAGACAAGACCCAAAGTATGCTCACTACCCGTGAACTTCCAAGTGAAGCTTGCCACTCTGCTCGAAGCATCTCTGTCTTCAGCTTTCTCAGCATGCTTTCACATTCTGTTTCAATTACGACATGTTTCTACATCTTGTTCCATAGCCACCAGAGAGCTGCTGTTACCGTCTCCACCTCCATTCTTCACCTAGATGTTGTGATGTCGTATGCTAGGCTGTCTTGCACTAAAGATTTTCCATTGGCTTACGCTACGAGCACCCAGGCACTTCTCTTTCCTCTCAGCACTGAACCATATGTAAAGATAATTAGATCACCTGGGCGTGAATTTTCGTGAATCAGCTGGTGGACTTCCATCCCGTAGCACCCGCTGGCCATTCTCTGCACTCCCAGGCCCAATGTAATCATAACCCTACAAAGGTCAGACTTTTCCTCTGGGACTCTGACCCACTCCTCTCCTCGCTCAATGTTCTCCAGCATGCATACTTGTCTTATTGTGTCTTCTGCATGAGCCATCCACGATCTCCCCCTTTTCAGCCGCTGACCCTTACCTGCAGCCAAAGCTTCATACAGAGGGTGTTCGTTTTCTGTAGCTACTCTGAGAAATGACTTAGACTGCAGCACCTTTAGTCTATGCAATAGGCTAGTCGGCAATGCAAATATGTACCGCATGCACACAATCGAGGTGTCCCTTGTACATCCAAGGATCATAGCTTGATTCTGTATGCGCTCCAGTTTCTCTAGCTGACGGGGACATATAAAAGGAAGGAGCGGTCTATCTCTCAGGTTTCGATATAACCACTGCTCAATCTAGGAGCCGGTTGAAAAGGCGCGAAGTTTTTCGTTTTTTTTTACCAACATCAAGATCAAGATCTCTCAGGAAAGAAACGTTAAGCCAGAGAGCTGGCGCACATACCACATCTTAGCCACGCTGTTGGCGAATATAAACCAGACCACAAAAATAACAAGAGGATGTTGGCAGTGAGTTGGAAGTGGTCGAGTTCCTAATTTGTGTGTGTGTGTGTTGCAGACGGGAACTGTCAACACATGATGTCATATCTCTTCTCGGAACAGAGCTTACATTCGTCATGGTTGCAGGAATAGTTTCCCCTTTACGGTACCGGTTGTTCCTGATTGGCTGAACGCTGCCGTCATCTGCCTAGAGACTGATCCGGGTTCAACCCCTAGCAGAATTGAGATTGTGTTTGTTTTCCAGCCAATGCAGTTCTGAGATCCAGCCAGTTTCATAAGAATGCCTTCCACCAATTTCCATAATATTCTAGCAAATTTTCCAAGGAAGGAAAGAGGAGGATCAGAAAGGAAACGGAAACTCTGTATATCGTAACAAGCGGCGGCAACATAAAGACAATACTGGGGAGGGAGGTGGGGTAGTTTAGGTGACCTAAGCCTGGTTTAAATGCTTAATAACAACAATAACGTTAAACAACTAATATTGATAATAATGCGGGGAATTGCAAATACATGTAACAATATATTAGAAATATTATGATATGTATATATAAAAAAACTGCACAGAGAAACACTTTCCATACTTGGTTAAATTGGGGGGGGGGGGGGGGGGTGGGAGGGCTTAGTCTCTTCACAAATGTGGGGTGGGGGAGCCTGAACCGCCTGTAGACACATTTAGGAGGAAAGGGCTTCGAGGTTGCTAAGCCTCCAGCCCCCCCCCCCCCCCCCCCCCGTTTCCCAGTTCATAGCCTATAATATATAAAGACGTAGAATATACACTTCAAATGACAGAGCAAGAACAGCCAAGGAACTACCTTCAATGGAAAAGCATCTTCGAATCTTGGTGTATTCTATAACCAAATGGGCCAGAACTTGGGTATTCGGGAGTGGAGGAGGGGGGGGGGGGGGTTGCGGGACACATAGGGGCGAGGCTCCCAACTATCAGCTGGGTGGCGGGGCCAAGAAGCTGAGTCCTAAACTTGTAACAAGTCTAAGTTGTCCCTACCCCTAACCAAGCACGGAAGTTCTCTTGCGAAGTTCTTGTGTACGTACATGTTTTAATATTATCTCAGACATATTATATTTGTGTTGTTGTTGCTAATTATCACTCGATTATTATTATCACTAACACCACCACTACTACTACTGATGCTGCTGCTACTGATACTACTAATTACTGCTGCTACTGCTACTGTTGCTGCTATTATTATTATTATTTTTCACTTCTTGAAGACCCTCTCGAAGATTTGCAAGGGAACTGATCCTCTTCCCACGTTTTCTGTGTCCCTGACACCCCCGCCCTTTTTTCCCCTCGGGGAGGGTGTGTAAAAAAAAGGGGAGGGGGGGGGGGGGGGGGGTCTATAAATTCCTGGCTATACTGTCTAAACTGTCTAATATGTTCCCTAATCCATACTTGTACCATCCTCCCACATTGCAAGGCGATCGCAGATATTTCACATACTGAACACAAACTGAAAGTGTTAGGGTGTGTTTGGTTTAATATAGTCGGGGGGGGGGAGAGAGAGATTGGGGGAAAAAAAAGGGTGGGGGGGTTAAAAGAAAATAAAACTGTAATTGGGTTACTGTCACTACTGTATTCACACATGATCCATTTCTCATAACATATAACACGCATCTTGCGTTGGTGTGCCCTAGATCCACGATGCAGGTTTTCTAAACACAAATATCTTGATGATCCAGGTTTAGCTGGTCAGTGAAATGTACATTTCCGCATGTTGCCTGCTGCTGACTCATGACGCCTGGAATATACGGTTCACTGTCAGTTCACGTGCTAGCTTTAGTTGACCTAACCCACTTACATGAATTAACACACATCTGCAAAACAGCATTCTACATTTTCGCGGGAGATAAGCTGAAAACAGTTTGTTTACCCCATCAGCTGATCGGACATACGTGTTGCCCAGTGGCTTCTCAAACTGCTTTTCTCACCGCATATTATCTGCAACCAATGCACACTTTCTGGCAAAAGATTAGGGAAACGAGAATGTTCAAGATAAACCTTTAACGGACGAGGTGTCCTTCGAAGTCTAAGAGCATCTGCCTGAGAGGCAAGGAACAAACAGTTTGCATACAGATAAGTTACATCTGTAAAATGGATGTGCACGCAATATTCAGGTTCTGGAACAAGTCTAAAGTCTAGAAGTGGGTGAACAACCAGAGATTACAGTCGAAGTTTACAGACGGTGAACGCGAAGAAGAAGAAGAAGAAGAAGAAGAAGAAGAAGAAGAAGAAGAAGAAGAAGAAGAAGAAAGAAGAAAAACGAGAAAAAGAAGAAGAAGAAGAAGAAGAAGAAGAAGAAGAAAATGAAAGAAGAAAAACGAGAAGAAGAAGAAAAAGAAAGAAGAAAAAGAAGAAGAAAAACGAGAAGAAGAAGAAGAAGAAGAAGAAGAAGAAGAAGAAGAAGAAGAAGAAGAAGAAGAAGAAGAAGAAGAAGAAGAAGAAGAAGAGAAGAAGAAGAAGAAGAAGAAGAAGAAGAAGAAGAAATAGAAGAAGAAAAGAAGAAGAAGAAGAAGAAGAAGAAGAAGAAGAAGAAGAAGAAGAAGAAGAAGAAGAAGAAGAAGAAGAAGAAGAAGAAGAAGAAAGTAAGAAAGAAAGAAAGAAGAAGAAGAAGATGAAGAAGAAGAAGAAGAAGAAGAAGAAGAAGAAGAAGAAGAAGAAGAAGAAAAAGAAGAAGAAGAAGAAGAAGAAGAAGAAGAAGAAAAAGAAGAAGAAGAAGAAGAAGAAGAAGAAGAAGATAATAGTTAATTAATTGTAATGTTTTTTTTCAAAGTTAAAACGCATCTGCCTGAGATGTGAGAAACCAACAATCTGCATACAAATAGACCCGATCTGTTAAACGGATGTGTACGCAAAACGAGAATGTGTACGCAAGAAGAAGAAGAAAAAGAAGAAGAAGAAGAAAAAAAAGAAGAAGAAGAAAAAGAAGAAGAAGAAGAAAAACGAGAAGAAGAAGAAGAAGAAAAAGAAAGAAGAAAAAGAAGAAGAAAAACGAGAAGAAGAAGAAGAAGAAGAAGAAGAAGAAGAAGAAGAAGAAGAAGAAGAAGAAGAAGAAGAAGAAGAAGAAGAAGAAGAAGAAGAAGAAGAAGAAGAAGAAGAAGAAGAAGAAGAAGAAGAAGAAGAAGAAGAAGAAGAAGAAGAAGATAATAGTTAATTAATTGTAATGTTTTTTTTTTCAAAGTTAAAACGCATCTGCCTGAGATGTGAGAAACCAACAATCTGCATACAAATAGACCCGATCTGTTAAACGGATGTGTACGCAAAACACGGATTCTGGAAGAATATATAAGCTAAGGATTGGCTGAAGCAACCATAACTTTCTGCCCTAATCTACAGTTTGTGAACGTGAAGAAAAAGAATACATGACCTGGCGATATATATAAAAATCAATGTTTGTGTGTTTGTTTGCCACCTATAGACTCGGAAACTACTGAACCGATTTAGCTGAAATTTTCAGGATATGTTTGTTTTGATACCGGATGTTGAACCATCATGGTTTGAAATTCAATCTATCACTGTTAGAGATAGGTGACCACAATTTAAGCCATAATATTCAAAACTAATATTTATACTTTTAGTGATTTCTAATTATAGCCACGTTAGTAAATGGGCATGCGCCGCCGTAGTCAGAATGCAAGACTTCCACCATTCGCCGGCGATATACGTGCAGCCAACGCGTTCTCTAATGCGTAGAGTAGGTCGTGGTACAGCACTCTATATTTGTGTAGGCAATGATTACCACAATAACCATATTAAACACGATTTCTATTTTCTGGTGTTCCCCCCCCCCCCCAAACATCCTTCGATGAGTTGGAAAGTAGCCGATGGATTGGAAGGGAAAAAAGAGAGGGGGGGGGGGGCATCAGGGTCTATCTCGACGTCGGCGCAGACATTGACTGCGACATTAAAAGTGTTAGACACGTGCGATTTCTATTGTTGTGCCGTTTCAATAAAATATCTGTCTATGAGAAAACAATTGATTGCGGTTTTGAGTTGTATTATAATCGAAACACTATAGTAGGGACAGACATCTCAAATAGTTTTGTTCTCTTTTCGCGGCTTCTTTGCAGTGGCTGCTTGGTCGAATGGTTAGAACACTGGTCTTCTGTGCGGGAGATCAGAGTTCGAATCCGCTGTAGTGCTTTTTTTTCCGGGGCTAAAATAAAATCCTCACCTGCACTGTCGTGGCGACAGTACTAGCCATGTGGCCCTTTATACTAAAAAAAAAAAAAAAAAAAAAAAAGGACAGGTATGTGGGTAAACCAGTTGATAATTAAATTTGACCATTTCGCATACTTATGATTTCATTTTTAAACTTTCCGATTGCATGGTTACGCTGACATTTCATAGCTTTCCATTTATTTTCGTTTAGATTTAATTATTTCATCTGCGTTGGAATTTTAAGCTGTGCTGTTTACCATAGCGTTCATTTCCTAATTATGGTGTATTATTCCTGTTTTCATTTGCTGTTCAATTGGTTTTTTTCTTCTCCTAACTACTTCAATGAGGGAAAGAGTAGTCGGTGAATTTGGGGGGGGGGGGGGGGCAAACTGTTTACTAAGAGAGCTTTAAGTCACAGTAACTGCTTTAAACCACTCAAAGTAGCAGCAGCAGTAGTAGTTGTGGTTGGGCTGTTACACCGTAGTGCGCTCATGTGGAGACCGCCGGTAAGGTTATGGCATTCTTCTGTCGGGAAGCGAAATAATACATCCTAACCTGACCAGTCTGTGGCGACAGCACTAGCCATGCGGCACCAAATCTTCTGGCTCACGACTCCCTGTCTACTCCAATGGTAAAACAGATAGCAGATACATAATTTTAGCTACTGAGGTGGCGGTAGTCGTGGTAGTAGTTGTACTGGTACTTGAAGGATGATGTGGTAAATATTACACTAGCCCCATTCACTACCTATCACAATTCCTGCTTTTATTTTAATCCGGATGGACAGGGATGTCAATGTCAGTTACAACAACAACAAAATATCGCCAGGTGATGATTTTCAAATCTTTCGAAGAGGGAGAGAGCAGTAGTCGGTAGAAGAGGGGAGGGGAGGGGGTAATGACTTAAATTTAAGAGAACTTAAAGAGCTTTACACGTGATTTTCAAGTTCTCATTACTTAATTTGTTTATATTTTACTAACGCTACCTCCGCTATTCTATTTTTTTACGACTTACTTTGTTATTTACAAGTACAGTTGTAGCTTTACTTCCGTCTCCTATAAAAATACACACAGCTTTAGCATGTGATAACCAAATAACTATTTTTGTTTCTGTGCTAATAACACCATTTAAACGACCACTAATGTGTTATAAAGTTGGAATACCAGACTATCTCTATTTCTGAGCAGAGAATGATTGCGACATTAACTATATTAGACACGTGCGATTTGCATTGTCTTTCTCTTCCAAAAACTTTTGATGAGGGAAGAGAGTAGTAGGTAGATTTGGTGGGGTGGGGGGGGGGGGGGGGTCAAAGACCCTCTATATCTGAGCAGACAATGATTGGTACTATATTTTTTGCGTACCCCTGACGTCACAATGACGTCACAGGAGACATTCCCAATAAATTCTAGGGTGTTCAGGTTGTGGTTTTCTCGCGGTTTCTCTACATCCAAGTTGTTCAACATCGCAAAAGCGCGCTCTTGCCCCAAAGCGCGCCTTTACTATGACGTTCAGTGTTGCCACTTCGGATATTTTACATCCACATTTAGATGCTTTTTTTCCATTTAAATGTCTTTTTGACGTTTAAATGGTAGATGCTTTTCTAGATTCTTTTCATATGTGTTTTTCCTTCTATTTAAATGTCTTTTTGACGTTTAAATGGTAGATGCTTTTCTAGATTCTTTTCATATGTTTTTCCTTCCATTTAAATGTCTTTTTGACGTTTAAATGGTAGATGCATTTCTAGATGCTTTTCATATGTTTTTCCTTCCATTTAAATGTCTTTTTGACGTTTAAATTGTAGATGCTTTTCTAGATGTTTCATATGTTTTTCCTTCCATTTAGAAGTCTTTTTGACTTTTAAATGGTAGATGCTTTTTTAGATGCTTTTCTTATGTTTTTCCTTTTTTTCCTTTTATTTAGATGTCTTTTTGACGTTTAAATGGTAGATGCTTTTCTAGATGCTTTTCATATGTTTTTCCCTTTTTTACTTCCATTTAAATGTCTTTTTGACGTTTAAATGGTAGATGCTTTTCTAGATGCTTTTCATTTGGAGTCAAATATTTTTTTTTTATGGTAGATGTTTTTCTATATGCTTTTGATTTGAGTTGAATATTTTTTTTTTTTAGTTATTATTGTTTTTTCTTTCAGTTACTCAAACTTTGAACTCTCACTGGGGTCAAAGCTCAAATATCTGGCAGCCCCGGTATTGATTAATTAAAAGGGCGCGCAAATCACACTTACTTTGTTTCAACCGTATCCTCACTGTGCTAACTTTGTGTTTCTTTTTCATGTGATTTAAAAAAAATAATTGCTCACCTTCATATGTGGCTTTCACTTTGAATAAACATTTCAACATGCTAAAAGTAAAGTATGAACAAAAAAATATTGGCAGTTTCCGGGGATATCACCAAGGCTCGTTGTAAGTACTTTCATAAATCGCACAAACCACGAACGACGTAGCGCCAGCAACGGTCAAATCATTATTTGTTTCGTTGCCGGCCTGGATTTGCTTAACATAAACAATCCATACAGACGTTTATCTAACATTGCAGATCTAAGCCATGTTTTTACACGACGACGTAATGTGCTGAACGATCGCTCCACAGTACATGTTGTTGCTGGTAATGTTAGCAAAACTAGTAAGGCATACCTGACACTCAGATAAAACTTTGTAAAAGGTACAAGTCGATAAAATCTTGTCTACTTCTGCATTCTCGCGTTTTCTCTCCCCCGTGTGGGTTCCGGGGGGAAAACAAGAATAGACCCACTGCCTCCCCAAAAGCATGTCGTAAGAGTCGACTAACTGGGGAACTTCCTTTGAAGTCAGAGTGCATCTGCCTGAGAGGCGAGGAACTAACAGTCTGCATTCAATTGAATCAGATCTGTGTAAAACTGATGCACACGCAACACTCATGTTCTGGAACATGGCTGCAGTCCAGAAGGGATGAGCAACCAGAACTTTACGCCAGAGTGTTCAGCTGGTGAACGCAAAGAAGAAGAAGAAGAAAGAAAGTTTCAAAATTATCAATGTAGTATATCTGAATAATAGTAGACATTATATCCTTAAACTTTTTACGATTCAGTTTGCACAATTCGAAGGATGTAGCAACGCTAAGTAAATTGTGCACTGTTGGCTTCACAGTATCGACTCTCAGTTGAGTTAATTAGAGAATCTAAGTATGGAATGTAAACAGTTTGAAGTACTCTTCAACACTTATGGTTCCCGGATTACTTCGATACTTTTGTCTTCCACACTGTCTTGGGATAATCAGCTCAATATCCCACTTTCTGTGCGAGTTGTAGTGTTTTCACAAAAATATCCCTGAAATAGTTATCGGAATCACCTCGGTGAAGTTTTACTACACTGAGCAGGTTTTGAACTTGCAGTTGGACTTCTGGAAGATCAACTTGAACAGCTAGAAGAGCCTGAGTACCTGGTTCCAGTATGGCAGAGTCTTGAGAAATAATATTGAGACAAAATAAAAACGTGCTGGACTTTGATGAACAATGTAACTGATGTGCAGCCTGTCGTGTATTTCCACTTGCATGCAATGAAAATGTTTCCAGTTGGCAATAAATGTCTGCAAAATTTACTAGAAAAAAATCTGAATACTTTTATACTTGCTTGTCCATCTTGTCTCACACAGAAGAGGAATATGGTTGGGGACAGAGGACCTCCTTTTTGGGCTTTCACAAGAAATATCCCTGTATAGTTATGGGGAATCACAGACGGTGAAAAGGCACTACACTGGGGTAAAAAAAGCGGGGGGGGGGGGGGGGGGGGGCGGGGGGGGGGGGCGGGTGGGGGGGGTGGGGGGGGGGGGGGGGGGGGGGGGGGGGGGGGGGGGGTGGGGGGGGTGGGGGGGGGGGGGGGGGGGGGGGGGGGGGTGGGGGGGGGGGGGGGGGGGGGCGGGGGGTGGGGGGTGGGGTGGGGGGGGGGGGGGTGGGGGGGGGGGGGGGGGGGGGGGGGGTGGGGGGGGGGGGGGGGGGGGGGGTGTTGGGGGGGGGGTGGGGGTGGTGGGCGGGGGGGGGGGGGGGGGGGGGGGGGTCTGTAATAAATTGAAGAGCCTGAGTTTTTGGTTCCAGTATGCAGAGGCTTGAGAAATAATATTGAGACAAAATTAAAAACGTGCTGGGGACTTTGATGAAACAATTGTAACTGATGTGCAGCCTGTCGTGTATTTTGATAGTAGGGGGGGGGGGGGGGGGGGGGGGGGGGGGGGGGGGGGGGGGGCTGGGGAATAGTATTTCTTATCAATGCAACATTGATTAGATCATTTTTCAACGAGATTCAGTATATGCGAGGCACCGTGTAAAACAAAGGCAGCCTTGGGGTAAATTCTTCGAATTTTTCACCTGAACACCATTTTCTTTTCACGGGGGGGGGCCATTGTCGAGCACCCATCATAACCTTGACCCAGCAGATTATTAAGGAGAAGACTAAATGTTTTTCAATGTTGAATAATACATCAGATATCGTGGCGGCGTCCATACCTTTCAGCGGAGAAAATCCAAGGAATTCCTCACGAATCATAGCCTTCTCACTAGACGTATCTACAAACCGGACTCCCAGTGATAACTGTTCTGCTCCTACGATATCTGCTGTTCCATCGGCTATGATCAAGAATCCAACAGCATTGTTAGCAGCTTTTACAATGTATTCTCGCAAAGCTTGTTCAGACAAATTAATCAAACCATTCTGCGTTCGGTGTGATGTGTAACGTGCATTTCCAGCAGCTGTATCAACATGGTTTTTTTTTTTTAATACTGTCTCCTCCCTCAATTCGATACGTATAAAGTTGTTCGACATTTCCTTTGGTGCTATCTTTCCCACGAATTGCCAAATCATTTGTTCCGCAAAATAAGATTGTTGAAATAAAAGGATACAGTTTCTTTCTGTTTTCTTCAATAGTTCGTTTTACGGAATTATCTATCTGACAAATAATATCCTTTTTTGGATCTCTAATGGTTGACGCGAAGTGTTCAGCATCTTGTTAAGACCCACGATGCCATGCTGAGCTGGTATGGTTTCTGGCACATTCATTGAAATCTTTGTGCTTTGTACAAAAAGTAGTAATGAAGGCACCTTGAATTCCTCTTTGAACTGGTTGAGGAAATAAAACACAGAAAATGCAAAAAGCACTTTTTAACCTAGGTAAATACGATAACCATAGAGGAATACTGGGGTTAGCCAAGATTTCCTGAAACAACGATTTTCCACTTCCTGACATGTCGCCTTCAAAATCATATGACGGGTGAGGCTTGTACGGATCAGTTAGCAAACGATACTTGAGCTTAAGATCGAATCTTCGTAGTAGATTTTACACAGAGTCCAATGTCCTAGGTTAACCTAGTATCTCCACTTTCAAGTTTGTCCGGGTCTGGTTCAGGTGATAGCGTTGCTGCTGCAGATGAACAAGCAACAGCATCCGTTTTTTTTTAATCAATCCAGGGCAAGTGCCCCCCCCCCCCCCTTTCTTTTGCGTTCGCCCATGGTTAGGTGATGGAGTTTTATGTCGGAGACACACTTACAACGACCTGTACAGACAGTAGTGACCGTTTTGTGTTGTTGTTGTGACGGTGGTGGTGGTAGTGGTAGCAGCAGTAGTACTGGCACTCTAAGGGTGATGTGGTAGCTGTTACACTGGCCACATTTACTTTTCAGTACAGATTAATGCTACCCATTTTAGTCATATTAATAGCTGTGTAATTTGTGACTCTTTCCGTTTGGATTTTTTTTCTAGATGTTTTCCACGCAAATTTGGATATTTTAAGATCTTTTTTGACTCAATTTTGGATGTTTTTGTCAAAGAAAAGTGGCAACACTGATGACGTATGTTTACCGCTCTTTTCCGGCGTCAGTCAGTTGCCATTGTTTCCAGCAGCAGTCACAATGAATTTTCTACAGCTAGTTGCATCTGTACAAGACAAAGAAAGCAGCATTGCCTTCCTGCAACAGCATGGCATTCTGCACAAAACCAGAAGTTGCAGAAACAACCATCAGATGCTGCTATCGCTGTCTGAAAGACACGACCGTTGGCGCTGTAGAAAGTCCACTTGTCGTGTAGACTTACCTCTGCGGCAAGGAACATGGCTGGAAGCCTCACGGCGCCCATATAGACAGATCATTCTTTTTATATACTGCTGGTCTCACGATATGACAAGCATTCGATTTTGCCAAGTAGAGCTGAGCATGTCGCCGTCTGCGACGGTGGAATGGAGCAATTTCCAAGGGAGGTTTGTGCCAATACTTTGTTATTGAATCCTGCAGTGATCGGTGGAGAGAACACCACTGTTGAAATCGATGAAAGTCTCTTTGAAAGACGTAAAAATCATGTTGGACGTGTGTTTCCACAACAGTGGGTATTTGGCGGAGTCTGTCGCGAGACGGGCGAATGCTTTCTGGTCTGCGTCCCAGACAGAAAAGCAGAGACGCTTCTGCCGATCATTAGCGCAAACATCAGACCCGGAACGACAGTAGTTTCCGACATGTGGCGTGCATACAATGGAATTGAGAATATTCCTGGATTGACGCATCTTACCGTCAATCACTCCATTAATTTTGTCGACCCCACCACAGGTGCTCATACGCAATGCATCCAACGTTTGTGGAGGTCGGCAAAGGAGAGAAACAAGCGCCAGAATGGCACCCACAGACATTTATTAGAATCTTACATGTGTGAGTTTCTGTGGCGCAGGCGCGCTCAACGTGCGGGTGGCGACATGTTTGAAACCATACTAGCAGACATTGCTAGATTCTGGCCCCCGAGAGACTACTAGTCCGTCGTCTCTTCTGCCACCGCAGTTTGACCTCAGTTCAGATCTACTAACGTGTACAATCTCTGTGATTGTCAATTCGTGCGTGAACCCAGCAGTATTCATGTAGAATGATTGGCCCTTTTTAGGGCCTCCCACAGTACCCCAATTGGCATTTCCTGCGATTGCACATAGAGTTCACATAGCCAAAGTGCACATTTTACATGTAGTGAAAAAAAAACCGTTGTGACAACAAACACACATACACACAATTTACATTTTATTTTTTACAAAAAACGTTGTGACAACAACAACAAAAAAACACACACACACACACACGCACGCACACGCGCGCGCTCACGCGCACACACACACGTGCACGCACGCACGCGCGCGCACACACACACGCATACACACACCCGCACGCACAATTTACATTTCATTTAAAACACACAATTTACATTTTATTTTTAAAAAAAATATTGTGACAACAAAAACACACACAATTTACATTTCATCTGAAGAAAAAAAATGAAATTCACAATGGATCACGTCGGTATTGAACACGGCATCTTACATTTACAAAGCAGATGTGATACCAACTACCCTATACACTCACATGTTGACAAGTTATAAAAACATGACTAATATTGCAGGCCCGCCAATTGCGCATCAACAAGCAGCAAAATGCGCATCAACAGACCGAAATATGTCGCACCATAAGACACTAGATGAACACTCAAAAACAGCAGCAGACAGCAGCACACTTGCACCCCTTGAAATAATGGACTGTCAAGTCAGCTGTGGAATTCCCACGGGAATTTCGTGTTTGGGGGAAGCAAAAAATATTGTACCCAATGATTGTATTAGACACGTGCGATTTCTATTTTCTTTCATTTCCTTTTAGCCAAACTATGCCACAGCAACGCGTGGCCGGGTACAGCTAGTATTTAATAAAAACCTAACAGCCTTAGAAAAACCTTACTAAAGGAGAAACCTGAAGCAGACGAGCAGTAGATAAAAGAATATCAAGAAAAGAATTAAAACTGAACGAAAAGTATATTAGCAAGCTTCACAATATAACGGTGCTCATTACAAAACCGACGATAAAAAATATGATTATCAAGGTGTCGGTACTGTGTGCCCTGTTGGTGGTATTTGTAGCAGTAGTAATAATTTAAGTTTAGTAGCAGTAGCAGTCCAGTTCAACCCATCTGGGTTATAATTGGCATTTATAGAGGTAGAGGTGTTTTTTCTAGTCGCTTTTTATAAAATACACTACAACAAAATTTAAGATCTACTTCAACTAAAGATTTTCTGCATGTAAGTCAGGATGGCCGAGTGGTCTAAGGCGCCAGACTCAAGGTTCATAACCTTTTCTGTTTCACGGAAATGAGTGTTCTGGTCCACGAATGTGGGCGTGGGTTCAAATCCCACTTCTGACAACTTTTTTTAAAATTGTAATTTTGTTAATTTTATTTTGCAAAAGCACATTTGTACCAGAGGAGCCGAAGTTCTTTTAATTTTTATTTTTTTTAAAACTATAAATTGATTTTAATGGAAAGGGTCAGTGAGTTTGACACGTAAAGAAATGTTTAATTCTCAAAATATTTTGCGCAACATATACATTCTGGTCTATAATAAATTTGCTATCAGTGTCTTAGGGAAAAGAGTACCAGTACTCACCACGTAGTGCTTTAAAATGTGCGGGTACTCACACATAGTGTTTAAAAAGGTGCCGGTACTCACACATAGTGTTTAAAAAGGTGCCGGTACTCACACATAGTGTTTAAAAAGGTGCCGGTACTCACACATAGTGTTTAAAAAGGTGCCGGTACTCACACATAGTGTTTAAAAAGGTGAGGGTACTCACCACATAGTGCTTTAAAAAGGTGCGGGTACTAACCACATAGTGCTTTAAAAAGGTGCGGGTACTCACCACATAGTGCTTTAAAAAGGTGCCGGTACTCACCACGTAGTGCTTTAAAAAGGTGCCGGTACTCACACATAGTGTTTAAAAAGGTGCGGGTACTCACACATCCAGAATGATTTATGATAATGAAATACAAAACTGAAAACGTCTCTGTACTTTCTCCTTCACCCAGCACAACAATATTTAACATTTTTTGTTTTTGGTTAGCTATCAATTGATTCCAATGGAATGGGTATTATGTCCGTGAGCAAATTATATATTTGTTATCATTTGTTAATGAATACAGTCTATCGTTAGTTGTTTGTAATCTACCCCAAGTGCCAATGAATAGTTGTGTTATTCGGGAAATAATTTTTTTTCTCTTAAAATTCAATTCACAGTACAATTTGTGATAAAACAACCTCCCCCCTCCCCCACCCCACACACACACACAAAATATAACTGATAAAAAATTAGCAAATGATGACCAAAGATTCACAGAAATGAAAAGCAAGATCTAAGTTCACAATAATTCAACACTTTCTCAATAAATTAGTGACATTTGATGTGTCATTTGTGCAGAACAATTCAACAGTTCTCCAACAAAAAAACTGGCGACACTCAACGTATCTGACTTGTTGTAAATATTAACTCAACAACTTTGTCTATAGTAAAATGATTACACCCATATGTATTGGTGCAGACTGGAACTACTCTGCTACTCTGGCACAGGATGATGACGACTGATGGTAATTAAAGTGATAGATAAAAAATAAATTCGCGGGTTTTCAATAACTAAACTAACAGTGCTCAACGTCTATGAATGAAGGCTGGATTTTTTAAGTTCAGTTACTTCTTATACCGGATAGTGATGATAAATGGAAAATGAGGTGAGCAATGACAACCTACTAATTTTTCAATAAATAAATTATTGATACCAAAAGTATATGACTAACTTGGATTACTCTCTTTTCTGACACTTCTGGCTTAGGCGTTTGCGAGTCTGTAACAGGCATGGATGCAGGCTGCGTGGATGTCGTGGTGTATGGCAGGGTCGACCCAGCCTAAAATGGGTACCAGGATGGTCCTGGGAAAGTCGTAAATTTAGAGGAGGGTCCTGTAAAAAATTGGTATACTGGCCCGATGCCCCACTTTACTTTTTTTATACTTACTTCTGACACTGGATGATATTTTCTTTATGAATCACTCAGTTCTCGTTATGCCTAGTGGCACATGAGGCTTCAGAGAGGGCTTTCCATGCTTTCCTGTCCTGTGCAATCTTCAGTGCAGTTTTCCATGTCTGAGATGCCGCACTCAGGTCACTTTCCATCGTTCGTCTCCATGTTGATTTTGGGCGCTCCTGTTTTCTCTTTCCCTCTAATATCCATGTGAGTGCCGTTTTGGCAGGTATATCAGGATTCATTCTTATACGTGGCCAAGCCATTTCCATCTTCTCTTCGTTATCATACCGTCTAAAGTTTCTTGGTTTGTGACTTAAAGTAGTTTAGTGTTTGAGATTGTATCTTGCCAGAAAATTTTGATAATTCTACGTAGACATGTGTGGTGGAAGGTGGAAAGCTTGTGTGCATCCTTTTTCGTCATTCTCCAGCATTCCGCTCCATAAAGAAGAACTGGCAAAATGATGCTCTTGTAGGGTCGGAGTTTCGTTCCTCTTTATCTTACTACTAAATAAACCTATATGGATTACTTAACTGAAATTAATAAATAAAAAATACTGCAATAAATAATATTAAAAAAAAAAAAAAAACATGATTTAAACAATTAACTAATTGCCTTCAGGTTTTGCACTTGTAAATTAATAACTGATTATAATTAAGTGAGAACTAAACACTTTAAAGTCTAAATTCATTATTAACCCAGGACCGCAGCAAGCAATAAACACCTGGTGACACCGTTGGGATAAGAATCCCCCGCACAAGTCTCAGAAAACCTGTTAAACCTTTAGGTTATATTAGTGTACTAGAAGCAAAGCAGAGGGGGTATCTTGTGATGGAGGAAAATGAAAAGATAACTATAAAGGATAATTTGGAAATCTACTCCTTGAAGTCTCGTCGACTCCGAACCAGAAGAGTTTTAACAATGTGAAGCTGCGAGTGGGAGCCAAAACCCAACCTTAAGCTGCCTCAGTAACAAGGAAAAAAAAAAGAAAAAGAAAAAAAGTTCGTTTAGGCGGGGGTAAGATCAGAAGTATCTCATCCTGACAGGAAATATTTTGTGTAAAGTCTAGATCAGCCAAGCAACAAATACTAAACTAGGCTCATTAACTACTAGTCCTAATCTTAACGAAAAACATCTGGAACTATGATTACCACATTGAAAATCTGTTTATTTTACCTAACATAACATCAGCGTGGTCTATAAATAACATTAACAGCAACCTACATGCTTGACCAGAAACTAAAGCGATCATCAGCTAACAAGGAAATATGATAATGACACTACACGCTCAGCGAGATTACCTCAACAATGGCAAAAACCGAAACATATTTAACTGCACGTTAAGCTTCAATATGCCAACAAATCACTTATGCGACCTGCCATCAAACTATCTCCTAGCGAGGATATACAATGGAAATCAAATCTGACACCACCTAACCAACTGAAACGTACCGTGAGATCAGCCAGGAAAATCAGTCTGACAACCGGCCTTCCCCTGCAGTCGCCCGTACCCATGCTGTCTCGCCCAATGTGAAGAGCCGCAACAGCTGGGTCGGCGTCCTACAGAGTCGGGCCGGGAGTCAAAACGAACGCTCAAAGACTAAGCAAGGTCTTTTATAAACTGATGGTTGGCCAGGTTTCTTCGCTTTACCGTCTAAAGCTAATAGCTGTTCCTGTGGCCTCTTTGTCATTTTAAACCAGATTAAATCAAAATCGTTAGGCTGCTGAACAGCAGTCTCTTTCGTTTTCTAGCCTATCACATTAGTTACCACTACAACAGGCGGGTTGGGGCTTTAAAATAATCAAAAAGTTTTGTTAAGTATTATTGACAGACAAAAGAAGAAAATCACTGACTAGAGACAATCCCATGAGGACCGCACGGCGAGCTTTAAACACCCGGTGACACAAAGTACCAACATTCGGATAAGAATCACCGGGTAAAGTCCCAGAAACTCTGTTAAGCCATAAGGTTGTATATTTAAGGCCTCCGATTACAGCCGGGTAGGGCTTTAAAATAACACCCCAAAAAAAAAAAATGTGTCCCATATCGGGACGGGAATTAAACGAACAAACAAGAGAAGAATATTCTAGAAAAATGTGTTTTCTGTCCTCACTTAGTAAGCCCTGAAAAACTATATGGAGGCGGCAGAGATAATCATTTTCACATAAGCAATGCGGTTACGTAATTGTTACAAGAAGCGAGATACCTGATAGACACAGTTTATACACTGAATGCCAAGACGTGGGCAGACAACTTTAGCTATCAACATAAGACGGCCAAAGTTACACTCGAGAAGTCAACGTAAAAATCGTGTCCCTTTATTGGTGAAAACATAAAGTGATTGTCCCTTCTACATATACTCAATGTTAATAAAGGGCCGTGCGGTAGATTTTCTCATTATGATGCAGGTCTTGGAAATTCAGCCCTTAGATTGTGTTTTATTTAAAATAACCTGATAATTCTGACGCCTCTTAACGGTGTCGCCTGATGCGACCGTTTTCTGTATCATGTGTCGATTAATGTTAAAACGTATCTTCCCACTGTACTTTTTGAAAAATATCTCCCCCACCCCCACACTCTCTCTGTCTCGTATACACATAATTATCATTAATTATGCCTACAAAAGGTGCAGTATCCAATACTGCTACGTACCGCCAGAAAAAAATTCCTCGGTGGTAGTAGCTGTAGCAGTAGTAGTACTAGTAGTCTTAGTCGTAGTAATGGTGATTTTAGTGGCAATAGTGGTGGTAGTAGTAGTAGCAGTAGCAGCAGCTGTTACAATAGTTTAAGCAAGCTCCAGTTGAACACATGTGGGTTATAACTGGCAGATTTAGGCAGAATTGCTTGTTCTATTTTAATATTGGATATTTATATTTGTTAACAACTTGTTGGCTGTTAAATATTAAACATATCCTTTATTACCTAAAAGAACTGAAAATGTACAAACACTATTTACTTGCATATGTATGTCAGGATGGCCGAGCGGTCTAAGGCGCCAGACTCAAGGTTCATAACCTTCTCCGTTATCACGGCGATGAGTGTTCTGGTCCACGAATGTGGGCGTGGGTTCAAATCCCACTTCTGACAATGTTTTTTTTAAAAACAAAGGCGGTCATAATTTTTACAGGTAAAGAAATATATATTTCCCGACATAATTTGCGCAACACCGCATTTACAATTTTTTCTAAAATTCTTTAAATCTCTCACCCCACCCTCTAACCCTCCCTTGTCCGATACAGATGATCTTCAATGACCGGATACTAAACTATGAACTGCTCACTTCTTCTTCCATGCTGGCGTTATCCAGTTTCTCCTTTTCATAAGAGCCCAAATAACATCAGCGACCAGGTCGCCCATTAGTTCGCCGGTAGACGACCTCGTCGCCGGTGGAGACATTATTTCGGTTTGTCTCCTTTGATCGCATTCACACTGCAGGAGTCCTTTTCATGGCTTTAAATAGCGTGCAATACTAAGCTATTTTATATGGCGCACATAACCTAGTCACAATTAAAACCTAACGCTCTCCTTTTTCCGATGCTGTCTGAACGTGGCGATTTTGTGTTTCCAGCAAAGCAAGTATGTGCCGAAACAACGGGGTTTGTAAATGTTGGTAACCAAATTCAGTTGAATTCTCTTTGAGTCACTTTCGTTAAATATATTGCACAAATGCTGATTGTTAACTATTGAATTCCACAGAGAAGGCTGAATTCACGAATATTGTTTACAGTCAAGTAACTTTGGAAAGTGTGTGAGATGTCTAGTCAAGGGTTCCTCATCCCGTGGGCCGAGGCTCTCTGGTGGGCATCAGAAACGTCCACGTGGCCCGCCAAAAATGTATGACTAATTATGCAAAAGAGAAAGAGCATTCATCTCAGAATTAAAGATCGATCAGACTGTTGGTCGTTTTCAATTTCCTCTTTATCTGGAAACAATTTTCTCCGCCATGCCTGTAATGAAAAACAAAACAAATGATAGGATGTATTGCAGTGCTTCATTTATCGGAAACAACACTCTAGCCACGAATATAAGCTTTTCTAATATGGAAGCTGCAGCAAATGTTGCGTTAACCGAAAATTGTAATTTCGTTACAGCAAAGTTAACAAAATAAACTGCTATATATTTTTGTACTTGTTTCTGTGTTTGGTTAGCTGTCAGCTGGGTTGCTAAACAGTTGCGCCCCCCCCCCCCCCTTTGCACCTCTTCCGTTTTCGTAAGCCACGGATGAAAAGGATTGAGAAACCCTGGTCTAGTCCTTACAGACTAGTCAGTTAGAGATGTAGACTTTTTGATAAGTGTTGGCCTACCTCCTTCTCCTTTGGAACTCTTCGCTGGCTGCTGAAGATGGGGACAGAGCGCTTATGGGAATACCCCGAGTGCTGTGATGTCGGTTCTTAAATCAAATCAAATCAAATCTTCTTCTTTCAGGCAACTCCTCTTTCTATCACGGACATCCCTTACGAGTAAAATGTATCAGATCACATTTACCAAATATCCTGTTATTTGCAACGGTGTTTCGTCAGTTTTACCTGCAGATTAATTTGTTTTCAATAGTTCCCCGGGCCTGACAACTCGAATCACGTAAACAGCTTGTCGTTTGTTGTTTCTACTGTGTTTCGTCAGTTTTACACCCAGGTAAGCGGATGCACATAACAATAGACAGCTGCAAATGTACATGCGCACCGGAAGGTCGAGATAAGGTGAAGTTAGGGCGCGACTCGGGGGACGACTAATCGTATTTTTGGGTGCTGCACTTTTCCTGACTCTGTTGGTCTTGGGTTACATTTGAACAGTTGTCTTTCTGAGGAATGTGATTCTGGGACATAGATGCCGGAATATGGACGCGCAGGTCCTTTTAGGACCCCCCCCCCCCCCATTTTACAATAATTAATTAGCGTAGGTTCTTTGTTAAAAGCGGTTTTTTAAAATAATAATCTGGCGATTTTAGGTGACTTCAGAAAGAATGAACATAATATTTTTCAAATCACAACAGCCACACACAAATGCTGGGGTTGGTTCTGCAACGTCCTGTAAAGGATACGCAACAAACTAGTGCTTAGTGTTGAGAGTGTTTTGGCAAATCAATGATCCAGGGAGCTCAAGTCTCTTGAGACTCCCCAATACTTTTTGGGTGAGGGAGGGAGGTAGGGCCTTAGCCTCCCACTAAATGTTTTTTTTTCCTGTGTGGGTATGGGCGGACAAGGACTTTCTCACCAATTATTTCTCCAACACAATTATAAGATGGTGAAAAGTTGGTGATTTGTGGGTCGCTAATGTGTTTTTAAAATTAATTGAGGGAAAAAAAAAGGGGGGGGGGGCTGAAAAGGGGTCTCAGTCCCACCCGTTTTTGAGGCCACACCCTCCCCATTTATAACTAGAAAATGTGTGCTTCTAGAGTACTTGGTGTTGCATAACTTACAAACTTATTTTAAAACGACGATACTAAAATAGATTTGAGGGGAATTAGGTTAGACTGTAATAATGCATGTAAGCTGTTGACATTCAGTTGCGACGACTGCTGATAAAAGTGACAGGTGACTTTGCAAAACATCAGATTGTAGACATTGTAGAGTTGGGGAACAAAAGTAGTTAGAGACACATGGCTAGGGCGGCAAAGGTGGAAAGAGGGGGGGGGGGGGGGGGTTAAGTCATCAGTAAATACAGGTGGGGTGGTGCAGCAAGGTGGAAGATTGAGATACAATTTGAGCCCAAAATGGAGGGAAGGGGGGGGGGGGGGGGGGGGTTTAAAATCATGGCAGAGCAGAGTGAGGCAGCATTTTGTAAACGCAACGTCTTGTATTAGAGAGGAATTGGCGGTGGCCAGTATGATTGTGAAATAACGAGCTCCAGCAAGGCAATGATGATTGCAGTGCTCACAAAGGTTCTGGATGTTTCTGAGATCTTTACAAACACACACAGTCGCGCCCAAACACATACAACCACACATACACACACGCACGCACATTCACCACATACACAAGAGCTGAAGTGGCTCAAGTGTTTACGAAATGTCAGTGTATTCGGACATGAAAGAGGCACCCCCCCCCCTTTTCCTCCCCCCCCCCCCCCCCCCAATGAAAGAAGTGCTGCTGTTTACAAACGACCCATGTTAAATCCATTTCTCACGTGGTTTTTTTTTTTTAAATGTAGGAATCTGTTATTCGTAGTGCGTAGCTAAAATTTTATTTTGCTCGTTTTGCAGGTAAAGACTTTTGTTGAAACGTTAGGTCTTTTTTAAAATTCATCCCGAATAAAACAAATCCTGGATCCCCCCCCCCCCCACCTTTTCCGTCGCTGGAACGCCCAATATTCTAGGGCGTGTAGTGGGTTGGGTTTTGGTTAGGATCTTTGTCAGCCCCGACGGCCTCGGAGACACCGACTAACCCGTAACTTTAGCCCCAACCCATAACACCCCTAGAATATTAGATGTCCCCCGAATTAAAAGTAAAGTACCGAAACGTTTGCTTGTCTTTAGAACAGTTTTCCCCTCCATCTATATACTTTCTACACATTTTTAGTTTGAATGTTACTGTTTCACCTTGCCACACCCCAGACCCTCCCTCCCCCCACTGTTACCTGAAGGTCTGACACCATTTCCACTCTTGACATTGTTCTATAAATGAGGTTGTAACGGGACAGATCATAGACACCACGTTCATCCTCCGATTGCAACTTTTCCGTATTTTTAGTCGATAGTTTGATTTGGCTTGGTTTATACACCGGATCAACATTATAGCACAAGTGTAGTAACCCATAAGTGCTCCGTTCTATTTCTAACTCAAGCCTGATTTCGTAGAATCTTTACACAGTGCACGAACTCCATAGCACCGGCGAGGATCCTGAAATACTTTTGGTATCCTTCACAGGGGCTGAATCGCAGGACCTCCAGTACTCGAGGCGGGCACCGTGCCCCAAGGCCACGCAGGCCCCTCCCCCAGTCCAGTCGATAGTTTTCTGTTGTGTTATAGCACGGAGACAATGATACCCATGAAATCGAGTTCTACTTTTCCCTATTCGTTGGAACTTTTCCGTCTTTCCAGACGATAATTTTTCCACTGTGCTGCAAGGAAGCACACGAGGCGATGGCGTATGCATCTAACAAGACCAAGAGCAGCCCGCTTCAAGAAGAAAAAAAAATTCCACAGTACATATCATTTCAAGACCATTGCAGACATCATATCGATATGATGTTTCTTCCCTGGCGCTCAGCCCCGAACCTGTCAGCAGTTCTTTTCTCATTTTCCCTCATCCCTTTCAAATATGACATATCTGCACTAGCCTACCTTCAAAGCCTAATCGCATTATTCGAGGTCTCAGGTACAATTCCATAACGCACTAGATATCTACAGACAGTGCAACCACCTCTTGCTGCAGAGGTAATTCTTTGACCTAGGTCAAGGGGGAATCCTTCAGGGACTATTTAACGTGGTGAAAGTTCGTGAACTAGTTTCCCTGCTGAAGGTGACGTGAACACACAACAATTTATGATGTCTGTCCTACATTCAAAGAAGCTTGATTCTGACAGGGTTTTCCCGCTTTTGCCCAGGCAACGCTGGTTCCAACAAGTACGGGTGTAGTTAGGGAAACAATATGTTGTTGAAGCTTTCAGCTGACGCCTGTCTACTGAAAGTATCTAGCTGATTTATTGCTGTAAATCCTCCAGGAATAGCAGAATCGATCGTTTCCAGTCTTCTAGTTTATTTCCCCGCCATATTTTCTCTGAGCATTGGGATATAATCAGCTGACAATAAAATACACAAAGCATAGAAGGCATATCCTTCTTCTTCTTCTTCTTAAAAAGGGAATGAAAAGTTGTGTTGTTGTTTAAAGCTAGGCTGCGATATCTGCTCATTTCAGCTTAAAACGTCTAGGGTGGAACAAATGCGACAACTGCAACTTAGAGGTTAAATGTAAAGGTAAAGTCGGGAGATGTGAACCAGCGTCATTGCACACGGTTATAAACCATAAGTGTTCTGCCACCAGTACGGGCAGCTGATAAGAAATTGTCCGCCTTTGTCACCGTTCGCACGTAACTCCGTAGCTACAGCGACATTCCTCCATTTACCCCAGAATTTTAACTCTGGTACCCATTTCCTAAAGGCTGAGTGAACCCCGGGAACCGCCCGGTTTCAAACACCGGCCGCAGGCTGCAGCGAGTCGCAGTGTGGATTTGAAAGCGAGTCTCCTATCGACTGCGCTAACGCGGCACCAACTTAGAGGTTAGAACATCTTTATGCGCGGCTGGAGCGTTGTTTTAGAGAAGCAAAGGGCTACAGTAACAACTATTTATGTTCTATGCGTGCTTTTGATTACGTTAACTGCTACATTGTCTCGTTCATCAGTCGTAATCTAACGCTTGAATGATGTAAATGCTGTATCATCATAATACAATTTTCTACGGACCACCTGGAAATATTCGCAAACCAGTGGCGGTCCGCGGATCACAGGCTGAAGTAAACTGCTCTAGACAAAATAAAGTAGACAAAATAAAAAGTAATTACCACAAACTCTGATTAAAAAATGTAAATAAAATATTATATTGATTTAAACCTTGCGTCTTTAAACATGGTTATAAGTGGGATATCAAGTATTCATCGAGCTATCAAAGTATAATGTTGTTATTTAATAAATCGCGTAGTTACTTATTTAAGACAATAATGCAGTTTGTATTATTGTTTCCCATATTGTTTTGTTTAAATTTTTTGAATGCGATTAAGATATAAATTGTACTAAGAATATGTAGATAATCTTCCTAACATGGTATCATTAAAATATCATGGGTGATATTCACAGACACCGATTCAAAGTAATCAGTTAGTAGCAAATTCACAGTAGCATAGTGACGCGAATTTGTCAAAACATTAAATAGCCCATGTTTTTAGAAGTAATCCATGCAAAAAAAAAAAAAAAAGGTGTTTTACTCTCAGATAGTTAGTTTCCTGTACCAGCTTCCCGTGAATTAGATGAACACAATAGTTCATTGTAAGGGCTATCAGAACAATAAACAAGCATCAAAGCACATGTGAAATGTCCAAAACTATCTCCACACCAAAGTCATTTGTGTCATTTACTGTATATTCTCGTTTTTAGGGGTACAAAATTATTAGTCAAACAAAGATCAAAGAAAATCACCGCTTTAAGAAAACAGTAGCATCTGTGGAATTATAAATTACAAAATCACGAGGACATTGAAAATCTAAGACCAAATACAAACATTCATGTCGATTGATATAGGGATTTTGGAGACATTTGTTAAAGTTTAAGGCACGACTCTTGTTTACG
>CAJHNH020002966.1:0-87819 GCA_905116865.2 Candidula unifasciata
GAGCCAGGGAATTTTTTGGGCCCGGAGTTTACAACCCGGGGAAAAAGAAGGAAAAAGGAACCCCTCCCCCCCCCCACACAGCCAACCCTTTTAAAGGTGTCAGGATAGTTTTTGTGTATTGCTCTTTGGGGGGACAACATAGCTTGGGGAGGGGGTTTCTTGTATATTTTTTAAATCACTATTGTTGGGACTTATTTTTACCTTCATTTCTTGCCGGGTTTTTGAAGCTAAATTCTTTTCTCACAAATAACTTTATCCTCCCATTTCTTTTGTGGGTTTATTGTTTTTTTTTTTTTATCCCCCCAAATAAACCCCCTTTTTCCCGACTGTTTCTTAGTGCTCTTTATTTTACCCAGAGAAGAAACTTTTCCCCACTGTTTCTTGTGCTAAATTTTTTATCCCTAGAGCAAACTCTTTTCTCCATTGTTTGTTGGTGCTCATTATTTTATTCAAAGAAAAAACTTTTCCCCAATGTTTCTTGTGCTATTTTTTGTTTCATCTGCAGAGTGAACTCTTTTCGCTACTGTTTCTTGGTGCTAAATATTTTACTAGCAGAATCAATTTTTCCCCTAATTTTTCTTGTGCTGTTTTTTTTTTTTTATCCACAGAGTAAACTCTTTTCCTCACTATTTCTTGGTGCTTATTAGTTTACCCACAGAGTAGACTTTCCCTCACTATTTCTCGGTGCTTATTAGTTTACCCACAGAGTAGATTTTCCCTCACTATTTCTCGGTGCTTATTAGTTTACCCACAGAGTAGACTTTCCCTCACTATTTCTCGGTGCTTATTAGTTTACCCACAGAGTAGACTTTCCCTCTCTATTTCTCGGTGCTTATTAGTTTACCCACAGAGTAGACTTTCCCTCACTATTTCTCGGTGCGGATTTTTTAAAATCAGAGAGTAAACTCTTTTCCCAACTGTTTATTGATGCTGCTTTACACACAGAGTAAACTCTCTTGGCCACTGTTTCTTGGTGCTCATTATTTTCACCCGCCAAGTCATCTCAGACCTCCTTGATAATAATGAACTGTGTGAATTAATCAGAGCCAGATGGCTTTGTAGTATTACTTTGTGCCTGTGATAGTGAAATCCAGGAGGCCAAGAGAGAGGTCAGACAAGCAGGAGAAATCGAAAGGCATTCTTATCTCTGTTAGAGGAATGCACGGCTGGTGAGGGAAATTGGTACAATCTGGGTTATTTGCCACCATTGTGTGCCCGTCTCGTTAGTGGTAATTATTCATCATTAACTGCTTAACAGGGAATACATAGGCATACATTTTTATTAGATAGAATAAAGATCGACATTCTTTGAAATTCTAGTGTAATGATATAATCATATTTGTTTGCCTCCTTGTTTTTGTGTGTGTTTGGGGGTGGAGAGAGAGAGTGATTGAGGGGGGGGGGGGGTATAATATACCCGTATTTTTCAATGCATAAAACAATATGTTTTCCCAGCCTGTTTCTTATGTTTAAAGTTGGTGGTTTTTCTTAAAACACGAATATGTTTCAGTCTAGGTATGTATTCTTATTTTTTGGCTAAACAAATAGAGGTCGTCTCATACAGGAGTGGTCTTTTGCACGTAAAATATGGTAGTTTCTTGTTTCTCACACATACAGTATAACATTCAGGAGCGTGAGGAGCAGCGTTGATTCAGAAAGTTTTTTATCGTCAATACCTGTTCATAAAATGTATTTACTTTTGTTTATTTGTTCTCTGCAGGTTCGAGTCAGTTCAGAAAATGAACATTTTCTCTTGAACCACTCCTTTTTGGATTGACTTATTCTGAAATAACAGCGTCTTCCCTTATTAAATTTGATGTGAAGGTGATTGTTCTAGACCCAGGATCCACTTATCTTGGCCCTTATAGACCCGGTTTCTTGGTTCATGCAGCCATCCATCAAGCTAGACCAGACATAAAGTGTATAGTTTCATTTACACACACCACCATGCTGCTGTTGCAGTAAGGATTGATGTTGTTGTTTGTCATGACATTCGTCATCATCATATCCATCGTTGTCATTATTGCTACCATTTGTATCATCTCCTTACATGTGAATGCCATGATACTGACTGCCTCAGAGAGCCACACTGAAGAATTGTAATGAACTGACCACAGAATGAAGGGAAGACCATGCAGATATTGAATGACAGCATCATAAACGCCCTTAAAGAAATTAGTCTACTTATTTTATGTTATCACAATCAATGTCACCGCACATTGGGCATTCCCATGCATGCTCAGCCCTCCGATGCAGCCGCCACTCCAAAGTACTTCTACCAATCGTTCCCATGAGAAGCTGGTTATATTGTCTCCAATCTCGGCCTCGAAGACAGCATAGACATGCTTCACCATGCTTTACTCCCATGTCGCGCAATCGTGTTAGTGTCAGGGTTTCCTCATTACCCACTAGCCCAGTCCCTACAGCGTTGGCGATATCTGCTCTGTCCATGCTGCTTCCCACATGCCTTAGTGCAGTGCTTGCCAGTTGGTCCGCTCGCTCATTTCCCTTTACGCCTGCATGACCCGGTCTGTAGATCCAGGTGACGGAGATAGATGACCTTTGGCGTTAAAGTCACCACATATGATGATGTCGGTGGTTACCTGCTCGCACATATCACTTAAATTTGTCTACTTTTCTTTGTCGACTTTATCATTACAGGCATAGATGTTTCTAAGCGTGAAAGGTTTACTTCCGTCTACCTTCACAACCTGCACCTGAATTTTGCTGTTGTTCCATGCACTTGTGTCTACAACTGAGGATGCTGTTCCGCACCTGACCCGGATTGCTTGGCCTAGGTGTTTGCTGTTGTAGTATGTTTTGAAGCCTGAGACTTTTAGAGCTTCCTCCTTATTCAGCCGGGTCTCCTGAAGTGCGATTACATGAGCATCATATATCAGTTTCTCCAAGACAGGGCCTCTCTGTCGAACGCTCCTGCAGTCCCAGCATAGAATGTGGTGATTGCCCTTGCTTAGACATCCTGATTTAGGTTGGTTTTTGGGTGCACCAGCATGTCTATTGCGTCGTCTTCTACCATATTGTCCTCTCCTCCTTTTGTACCTTGTAGATGCTGCTGCGTCGGATCTCAGCACAGACGCGCGAACTCTGTAGCTCTGGCAAGTATCGAGTCCATAAAATGTGTCTACCATATTTAATTAAGACAGTAGTGAGGGCTTATTAATGGTCACCCCAATGGTGCCCTCGAGCTGGAGAAGGGGCCACGGACCTAACGCCCATCAGCAAAGTGTCCCCTTGTACAGCCTGACTGCTTTCATTAACGATTGTGCACCCCTATACCATGCAGTTCTTCTCTGCAACACACTCTAGCAGTTTAATACCTGTGAATTTGCAAGCCTGACCCATTTCTATACTTCTAAAAAACCAATCTATAGAATCTACTTCCCTCCCTTGGACACCTACATTAGCTTCTAGTTGAGATTTGGCATTCAACAAATCAGAGACATATATATCTAGCTCAGCCCCACTCAAACCTGCCTCATGAGCAGCAAAGTCTGAGATGGTCTTGCCCAATAGATAATTATATGCTGCCATCTCGGTTAAGCTGTAGTGACCCTTACAAGGAGTTTGCAAATTATCACCTATGATTGCTGTTTAAATTATAGAGTACAAGACAAGACTCAAAAAATTAGGTCAACAGAGGGTTAGTAAGCAAATCACATATGCATCAATCAAATAATCAATCACAGAATAAAAAAAATAGCAATGCAATTGTCAATCCATTTTAACAAATCCTTAACCTTATGGGCAACCATTATTTTTGGGATTTAAAATTGTCCTAGCCAATTATATATTTTGATTTCCTAAAGTCAGTGAACATTTAAACTATTTGTAAATTTCAGTTACATAATTACCCAAGTTAATTTTTGCTAACTTTAACAGGCAAACTAGTAACTAATGACTCTGAGCCCCCAGTGTCCTTTAAGTATATGCCATAAAAAAAATCAAAGATGACTAAACACTTGAACACAAAATATAAAAAAACATATGCTGTTGTCTAGAGGTAAACCAGGAACAATATCAAGACAAGAAAACATATATAATGTAGATTTCAGTCCTATTATTCACTTTGTGGTGTTAGGTTATAAACCCGGAGAATGCCTCACTTTGTGAGTGGGTTGACAAGTTCCGAGACGAGAATCCCACTTTGTGAGTGAGTAAATCCCGGACGAGCTCCCACTTTGTGGCGGGTAACTTCGCGCTTTAACTAGCGACTGCACAATGTGCACTTTACAGAGGGAACTACAAACAGTGAAACATCATAAAGTCTTATAGTAACCCCAGCCTTGCTGGTTAAATGAGAGGATTCGAGGTTTGCCCACATCTTATTCCCTAGTGTAATTAATTGTATATTTAAATGTATTAAAGTTATACTAGCTTTTGTTCACTGACACACTTACAGTTAAAATGAAACTTCAGAAAACTGTAAGAACATTAAAACTACATTTATTAGGATTTTCAATTCAATATAAATTCAAATGATAACTAAATAAAAGGCTGTGGATAAAATTATGGATTGGGAAAGCAACAGATGTTCCTACTTAGCTGTAGCTTAGGTCAGCTTCTGGCTAAGCCTCGGTGACACATCAGGCAGGCCGAATCTTCCGGTCCAGTCCAGACAATCGGGCATCTGCAGCTAAGCTTGGATTTTACTTCTGGAACTCCCACCTGTAAGTACTATCTGGAACTAGAACAATAGAACAGTCCTTATACAAACAGTCAGGAAGGTTCTAACTGGAGACAACAATACCTCCAGTCTTTAAATACTGTTACACTACACACACATATATATATTGGAGTAGGATAGTAACAGGTGTTCACATTCTACTGGCATAGAATGGGAATGTATACAGAACATGGTCCATAATCCTGATGGGGAAATATTTAGGGAACCAGTTTCATGAATACTCTCAAGAACAAGAGTTTACATCACACAAAAAGAAAGGACATTCCTCAGTGTAAATTGTTCTGCTGTCTGCACACTAGTACTCCTTTAAAGGGTTAACATGCTTACACACACAGACATACACAGTCATATTTCACAATATTCTCATTTTAACCACATGGGTTCACATCACAATGAATGAGAAAGAGGGAGTGAGTTTACCAAGACCAGGAACTCATAACAGGTGCTTTGCACTGTTTGAAAATAAATGGGATTGACATATCTCCATCAATATACTGGTTGCTGGGATAGATGTCAAAATACAATCATAGATGACAATGGGCTTTCCATCTGTCACAGTATTAACATAAAATATACAACACTCACTCCAGTTTAAATCTAAATCCACACATGTCCTAAACCTTATTCAGTAGAGTTTAGAAGTTGAAAAGGGTGAAATATAATTATTACAATTGTAAGGCCACCTGCTGTAGAACTGAAATGTATTCCTAGTAATAGGGAAATATATCTACAACAATAATAATTACAAGCATGGGCCATACATCTTTCTTCTTCTCTGACAGTGTGAATATTAAATTCAGCCTCCTGTGGTATTCACTTTCCAAGCTCTTAAACCATTCTCAGAATTATCTGGACTAAATCTAAATTAAAGCCATACAGTGATTTATCAAGCTAATATCACCATGAGGTAAAAATCAACTTAGTAGGGATTAGGTATAATGAATATACACTTCATTCTTATTTTTAATTGTCTCACTAAGCTGGAAACAGGAACTGGCTGAGATTTTACATGAGGACATAATTATCAGTTAATTAATATAAGTATAATAATTAAAAATACCAATGCACGTTTCTAGTAGCAAATAAACATTAATTAAATCATCAAATAGATCATATGTTTGCATACATGTACATACTAGATCATAAACGTGGTTGGTAAGGATAAAGAAATTTATCATGGTTTCTGAGCCATGTGGGCATTAAATTTCAGAATTCAGCAGATAAAATTAATTCAGAGGAATAATATCAATAGCTCAAATTACACTAATTATTATAAACTCACCCCTGGTAGGGAATTCAAACTCAGGCAACAAGACAACAGAACTAACTGAACTGTGTCAATTGGGGAGAACAAAATCTTGACTCCCCCAATCGAGCCTGGAATGAAAATGGAAGTCGAGAGTCCTACCAAGGGGGAAGTTACTCTTCAGTTCTCCTTGCACTACTCTCATCTCATTCACTTTTTAACTTTATTATAATTTAATTATAATTTTGCTCCAATGAAGCATTAAGAAAGAGGTAAGAAATTTCTCAATTAATCCAGTGTTATTATGCTAATTAAAAGCAATAGGAAAATGTTTAGAACTTTGGTAATAATATTATCTAAACAAAGCAATCTTTAAAAGGACAGAAACAGCTGTCCAGACCAGCTCGTCTCACTTTGTTAAATTTATTGACGTTATTTGCTTGGTAAAATTAACATTATTTCACCAACAGATATCTGCATTAAAATGTGGACTTCTACCCATGAGCCAAGAGGCTTTAATATGTGGCAACATTAGTTATCACGACTTCCAGGGTGTCACAGTTACTGAGGAGGAACGAGAAAAGCTGGCTAGAAACTTAGGTGTTCATAATAAAGTAAGTGCACATTACATTTGTTGTCCACCTTTTTGTTTACCTTCAAGTTTCACTTTAACCCATCTTCATGTGAGTCACATTTGGAAGGGAAGAAAGATGTTTTTTTTTTTCTCCTAACAAGCATGTGATCAAAAGTGATTAATGAAGGTATTGTTGAAATCGGATGTGTTTGGTCGAAAGGTGCAGATATCACACAACCTAGCTGGAAATCACACAACAGTGGGCCAATAGCCCTTTTTTAAGGCAACTGCAGAAAAAAAATGATTTACATGTAATATCCTTACGTCCTTTTTAGGACGTAATTTTTTGTTATTTGAAGCCCCATTCTGGCTTTTGCCAGGGGCCGCAATATAGACAGGCCATAAATATGGCCAATTGTCTGAACGCGGTTTCCGGGACCTCTCCACGGCGATCCTCATCCACATGGTGGCACTTTGTGTCATCGGGTGTTTATCGCTTGTGTGATGTCCTAGTGGGGTAGAAAGTCAGTCAGTCAAAAAATGATTTTAACTCATTGATCATGTCTTTTGTATGGATGCAAGTTTAGCAGAATGAGTCATGAAATTGGAAGGCAGAAAAGTGGGGGTGGGGGGGGGGGGGAGACTTGAGCCTGAGAGATGTGAGTTTTGAGAAGAATATTGAGAACATTGTAGGCAGCAAAGAAAACAAATGCTGACATTTAAAAAAATATGAAAGTGGAGTGGGTTGTTTTCATAGCACGTTTGATTCCTTAGGCTTTGACATCTTCCCAGCATCCTTTGCTACATGCCAAGAGAGTTGTGCCAAGCACAAAATCAATAGTTCCATATGTGGCTTCCACAGATCTAACAGTTTTACCTAAAGCCAGAACGACACAAAATCTTTGAATGAACGCACTACTTTATAGGAGAGGCAATCGGCTTGACCGCTATACAGTGCGGAGGTATTGAGATCGACGGGTGTTACAAGATTGCTAACTTATCAGTCAAACAATTAAGTGCCATCTCCATAATGACGGTTGGCTGCAGTGGATCTCCAACACACTCAGTCTCTTGTTTTGTCGGTACACTCTCTGAGACTGCTCTTCATCCATCACTTCATTTTGTCCTCCCACTTATATCATTGTTTGCTTATTGCTCACTTATCTTTGACTTTTCTCTTTCACTACAAGTGGAGTATATCAATAGATGAGAGAAAATAGAGAACTCAGTCTTCTGTACAAAAATAATAAGCAAGAGAGGCAGAAAAAGACAGAAAGTAATGAATAAGGAAAGCTTAAGTAGCTGGGCAACAGAATAACCATCACTCATGTCTGGTCCAATTCAAAAGAAGAGGAAGCAGAAATATGATGTCATGTTTTAAATCTGGAACACAATTATTTGTGCCCATAGCTATAGTTAAAAATCTGGGAACAAAATTCACTAAAGAAAGTAAATTGTATGAAGAAATTAACATCTGATGCAGTAAAGCAAACCAAGTATTGGGACAGCTGGCAAAGAATGATCTAATACAAAGCAAATTCATTCCCATCCTGCGCTGTCAGTGCCAGGCATGGTTACTCACAACAAATTAGAAAAGAAATGTAGTAACCATGCAGATGAGATGTCTGAGAAGAGGTAAAATCAGGAAGGAGGTCATAAGAGAAAAAGTCAGCACAGAACCAGTTCTGAATTACATAGAAAGACGGCAAATCAAATAGTTTGCCTACTTGGAGAGGATGTCATGTGACGTCATATCACACAAGGCATACACTTTTTAAAAAAGGGGGAGTGGCTGCGTGATCTTGAGGCGTGGTGTCCGCCTCGAGTGCTAGAGGTTCCGATTTCAATCCCCGGTGAGGGCTGGGATTTTTTAACATGGACTTGGGCTTCTAGTAATTCCCCCTGGTCTCTGGGTAGTGAGAAAGAATGCATTGTTGCGTACGTAAAAAAATTCCTTGGCAGTTGGAAATTGAAAAGAGTAGCCTAACGGCGCTGCCTGGGCAAAATTTGAGGTTAAAAATCTACCCAAAATATTTCAGGATCCTTGCCGGTGCTATGGAGCCTGTGCACTGTGCTGCTTTCCTTCAGGCTTAGACTTGAGTTAGAAGAAGAATGGAGCATTTATGGGTTACACCCTTTTCCATGATGTTGATCCATTGTTTAAAACCTCAAACCTCAAACTTGAAAAAAAAAAGGACAAGAACGTAGATGACTAGGTAGACCAAGAATAAGAGGAAAAGATAACATCAGGAAAACTATGCATTAACACGACATGTCTATCGTGATTGTAACTGACTCAGAAAGCATGCTGAGGAAGATGAGGACAGGCCTGCTTCGTGCAGAGTGGCATGCTTCGTTGCGGAGGACATGGGTGAGGAGTATTGTCTGGATTTTTTTACTGGGGTACACCAGTATGTTGGGAAATGAACAGCTGGACAGACTGGCTGGCTCTGCACAACTTGGTGGAATAATGATACATGATAAGGCAGACATGGTTAGTGCCTTGTGGGAGAGCGTGTACAGTTTGGAGGAGCAGATGGATCCCCACAGTCTGGTGAGATTGATGCAGGGGGAAATGACGAGAGGTTCTGGCAGATGCTCAAGGCTCAGAGGAAAGGCAAGACGGACATTTAATCAGAATGCTTTTGGCACCATCAGTTTTGGAACTCTTCGCTGGCTGCTGAAGATGGGGACGGAGCACTTATGGGAATGCCCCGAGTGCTGTGATGTCGGTTCTTGAATCAAATCAAATCAAATCTATTGTTGAAGCAGCCAGAAGAGCATGAAGCAGAACCTTATATCTCCCTAGGCACCCGAAGCAGTAACTCAGGAAGTGGAAAAGAAGAGAAGAAGACCGTTTACATTTCTTACCATATATCCTTTTCAGATTTTATAACAAAATGTACAAATTCCCATATTCCAAGCCTGAGTTAACACCACTGTCAAAGCCTAAACTTGCAGACATGGAACCTACACCACTAACCACTGTACGGCACAGTTTCACAGACAGCATGTGAGATCATCTAGAGATCTTTCCAATTCACCATGCCAGTGATTTTCAGTTAGTTTACTAAAATGGTTTCCTTTCCTGTGAGTTTATGGTTTTCTTTCCTGTTAACTCTGGTTTTCCTTTCCTGTGAGTTTCTGGTTTTCCTTTCCTGTTAGCTCTGGTTTTCCTTTCCTGTGAGTTTTCTGGTTTTCCTTTCTGTGAGTTTGTGTAGCAAAGTTATTTTACGAGGAGGTTGAGAAGTTAGCCCCATGTCCTTTCTATCCTGGCTTGGGACCAGTAAAGACTGAAAACCCAGCAGCAGAGAATACCAGACAGGTACCTCAATATGAAAACAAATGGACTGAAGAAATGAGGATGTCAAAAAGAACTTCTAGATGGATATTGATCAGAGAATGAAAGAATGAAGAACTTATTTCCAAAGTGTTGAGAATTGGGCATACAGGTCTGTCTAACATCCTACTCTTCTGATCTTCCTCCTTTCATACATCTGTAAACATGTAATAGTAGACATTATCAAGAGCAGCTAAATATTAAATAAAAGCACTGGAATGTGTACAAATTACACCTACAGACCCCCATGTGGATTCCAGGTCCCCATTATGGGAAAAATGTTATGTATTCTCAACCTTACTGTATGGCACAGAGACATGGACAATGAACAGACAACTGGAAAATCGTATCAATTCTTTGGAGATGTGGAAATACAGAAGATTAGGCCGTATTTCATGGAAACAAAAGCTATGAAATACAGAGTTACTGAGGAAATTGGGAATGAAAAGAGAGTTGCTAGGTGAAATAAAAAAGAGACAAGTGAAACATTTTGGTCACATTAAAAGACATAACGTATTGTAAAAAAATCATTCTAGAGAGAAAGGTTCAAGGTAGGCGGGCAAGAGGCAGACAGCGTTACAAGTGGGAGGATAACATCAAGAGATGGTACGAACAGCAGTATGGAGCGAGGTGTAGATCAAGGGCGCAAGAGAAAAGGCTTGGTTGGGAAAGATCCATTGCAGCAAACCTTCATTGTGGAGAGAAGACACTGATTGATTGATTATGGGAAAGAAAACAAGAATAGACTCGCTGCCTCCCCACAAAGCATTTAATAAGGGCGATAAACTTGGGGGCTTCCTGTGAAGTCAGAGTACATCAGCCTGACGAAGGCAAGGAACCAACCAATCTGATACAAATAAGTCAGATCTGTAAAAACTAGCACACAAAAAAACTCCAGAAGACCTGGAATAAAGCCAAAGTCCAAAAAATGGAGTGGCTACCAGGACGTTCTAGGATCAACCTAGCTTAGCTAAGACGTCCAGTTTTCTCACGGGGGTGGGCATTGTAAGGTTCAAACCCACACCCTCACTATTTCAGTGTATTTACCCACGTATGGGCATTCGCGCGACACAGTATTCAACAAAGAGATGAATGGATTTCATGTCTTTAATCACTAATAGAGGTACAGGTGTACTTTATTTACTTTAAACATGTTTTTAAATATTTTTCGTAGAATTTGAAAATGTAGGTTTATAAAAAGGGGAAAAAAAAATTTCTAGCATTATAAGACAATAACCAAATTTTAAAGAACAAAAACTTTCTAACATCTACTTTTAGATAGACCAATCCCTATAATATTTTTTAAGGAGTATCCATACCAAATTTCATGTTTCTAGTCTTTAAATTAAAGAAATATAGAGATGTGAGAAAACTGACTTTTAAACTTTTTTTTTAAATCTTAAAAAAAGTGCATGGGTTGGTGTTTTTAGTATTAACTTTTCAATGCTAAATTGTTTACAAATGACATAAATTTTGTGTGTAATCTATTCTACGAACGCCGAACTTTACAAAAACGAACACATTGAAAAAGGGATACTTTTGTCATAAATTGGAAAAAATGCCATGTTGTGACCACTTAAAGCTGTGTAACTTGTTAAAGCTTTTAAAACTGTTATTGCTTTGCCAATGGGTATCTTTCGTTGTATTCACTTAAGAGTAAACATTTCTACTCATTTAGGTGAAATGATTCGTTGCTTTGACTGGTTTGCTCTGTAGCATGACATCTACATGATTTGTTGTTGGTATCTTTAATATATTTGTTTTCTCTCATAACTTATTTGTAGTCCTGTGGTCGTCTTAAAAAGTTTTTCATGTCTTTGTAGTTGTTACTTTATAGAACAATATCATCTGCGAAATCCATATCTTCCAGCTGTCTGTTCTCTACCAAATCCAAACGTTTTGTGCCGTTGCAGCATTTTCCATTACCCAATCAATGGCTACTTCAGAAAAATGGAGGGGGGGGGGGGGTGTGGATAGAATACAGGAATGTTTTAATCAGTTTCCACTAAAAATCAATCACTTAGACCATTTTCAGTGTGCACTGCCCATTTTAAACCATAGTAAAAATGTCTAATATTGCGTTTGTGTGTGTGTGTGTGTGTGTGTGTGTGTGTGTGTGTGTGTGTGTGTGTGTGTGTGTGTGTGTGTGTGTGTGTGTGTGACTGGTATGCTGTAGCATTCACAAACTCCCCACTGTGTAATTCCATGCAAGCTGTCAAACGCTTTCTTGAAATCAGTAACATTCAGGATGAGAAGTTTTGCTTCTCAGTATGTTTTTCTAGAAAAAGTCTCAGCGCAAATATTTGATCCAGGCAACTTCTTCGAGTTCGAAAACTAATTTGTTCTTCTCTCACGATTGTATCAGCTGTCTCTTTAATTCTGTTGATGATTACTTTGCAAAAGGTTTTTACGAAATAGAATATAAGGTAATCCTTCTCAAATCAATGCAGTCGTTAAGATTACATTTGGGACGAAAAAAAAGAGGGGGTGGGGTGGGGGGGGGGGGGTAGTGGCTGACGACACCGGTTCTGTGTTGGTTTCTTTTTCTTCTTTGGCTTCCTGCATGGTGCCCTTGTCTGGTCACGGTTGCAGATTCAGTCACTTAGCTCCCGTGAAAGACTTGCATGTCGTAGAGCATTCAGTATATCAGTCTGGTGTATCGCTCATCCGCTTTTCACAGAAGCCTTACCTGTAAGTCTATTCTTCTTCCTTTTCTTCTTCTGCCTTTCTGACCCCCAATGAGCATAGGCCCTCAATGTTAGCATATTAGCTTGCTTATTTCCGTACACGTCTGCAAGTATGTATGCAATAAACCACCCTACCTCTTAATATGTCTAGATAGGCAGGTGCCATTGTATTAAGCTTGTACTTTCAAATGACCAAACACATCAATGGAAATATATAGTCAACATTATCTCAGCTTCTTCATAATAGAGGACCCTTTAACATTTTTCGTCTTCACGTTTTATTATTTTAGCTGAATTTCCTATCCCAAAGGAAGATTGTATTCATGTATTCACTACTGGGTGGTGTACTGATATATGACAAGGCAGATGTGGCCAAGGCCCTTTGAGAACAAGCAACGGAATCAGTAGAGAAAGAAGATTATTATGGCCTGGAGAGAATGACGCACCTGAGTGTCACCAGAGGGTCTGGTCGGCTTACTACCCTCAGAGGAAAGGCGGGACGGACATATAACCAGATTGTAACCGGGACCATCAGTACCAGCTGAGGCCATCAAGGCAGCAGGAGAAACGGGAGCAATATGGTTAAAGAGAATATTTCAGGTGGCATGGGAAAATCAAGAAACACCATCAGATTGGCAGACTGCTGTCATTGTCCCGCTGTGGAAAAATAAAGGAAGTAAGAGGGAATGTACTAATTACAGAGGAATATCACTTCTCAGTCACACTGGGAAAATGTATGCTAAGATCATCGAAAAAAGGCTGAGACCATTGACAGAGTATCAACTTTCAGAAGCACAGATGGGCTTTCGATGAAACAGAAGTTGCACAGATGCCATTTATACATTGAGACAACTATCAGAGAGGGCAATAGAACATGATAAGACATGTTTGTTGACATTCATAGACCAAGAAAAAGCCTTCGATAGAGTCGACAGGAATATGTTGTGGGAATGTATGGGGGAAAAAGGAATCAGCAATCATCTCATTAATATTTGCAAAAGCCTGTACACACGTAGTAAATGCTGCATAAGATCGAAGGCAGGGTTGTCAAGAAATTTTATAGTGAACTCTGGTGTGCGTCAGGGCTGTGTACTATCGCCGCTTCTTTTTATAACATACATGGATACCATATGTAGCGAAACGAACTTTAATCGTGAAGAAGATATTACAGAATTACTTTTCGCCGACGACCAGGTACTCATAGCAGAAAATACGGAATGCCTACAGAACCACTTAAATCAAATTAGTAACAAATGGGAGGAATATAATATGAAAATAAACACTACGAAGACAGAGACAATGATGTTAGGAAGACATAAAGACAATTTAGAAATTAAATCAATGCTGGAGTCAGTTCTGCAATATCCTGTAAAGGATGTATGTAAAATTGCTTAGTGAAATCACAAACAGTACACAATGCTGGAGTCAGTTCTGCAATATCCTGTAAAGGATGTACAACTAACTTGAACTATCCCAGCCTAACCAGAAACAGGACAGTACACATGTCTTCAATGATCCCTCACAATTTCTCTGGTAAAGTTGCCCATTTGAGTTGCACTTGGCAGTCTTGTGGGATGTGCTTTGAAGTTTACTTTAGTCTTCCTCAGCTGTACGCAGCATAATCTTCAAGGTCCATTTGATAGTATGCATTGAATCCAATGTCCTGTCCAGTCTGAAAATTTTTTGTCTACCTTAACCTTCCTATCTTGTTGATGCCAAGACCTGGTCTGCAATCTTCATCTTGTTAACAATGCTCTCCTTCCATAGATTCTCTTGATTCCCCTTCAAAGCCCTTGAATTGATTAAATACTTTCTCCAGTATTTGGTAGCTCTTCTGCCTTTTTCTCTTCTTTCTTGTTAGTGTTTACAAGCTGTAAACTCCAGCAGTAATTCTGGTTGTTCATCCAGTTGTAGACTTTAGTCTTGTACCAGATCTTGAGTTTTGCTTGCCCATCCGTTTTACAGTTCTGGCTTATTTGTGCTGGTCTCTTGCCTCTCAGGCAGGTGCACCACGAGTTGCAACACCTCTCAGGCAGGTGCACCACGAGTTGGAACACCTCTCAGGCAGGTGCACCACGAGTTGGAACACCTCTCAGGCAGGTGCACCACGAGTTGGAACACCTCTCAGGCAGGTGCACTATGAGTTGCAACACCTCTCAGGCAGGTGCACTATGAGTTGGAACACCTCTCAGGCAGGTGCACCACGAGTTGGAACACCTCTCAGGCAGGTGCACCACGAGTTGGAACACCTCTCAGGCTGGTGCACCAGGAGTTGCAACACCTCTCAGGCAGGTGCACTATGAGTTGCAACACCTCTCAGGCAGGTGCACTATGAGTTGGAACACCTCTCAGGCAGGTGCACCACGAGTTGGAACACCTCTCAGGCAGGTGCACCACGAGTTGGAACACCTCTCAGGCAGGTGCACTATGAGTTGGAACACCTCTCAGGCAGGTGTACTATGAGTTGCAACACCTCTCAGGCAGGTGCACTATGAGTTGCAACACCTCTCAGGCAGGTGCACTATGAGTTGGAACACCTCTCAGGCAGGTGCACTATGAGTTGCAACACCTCTCAGGCAGGTGCACTATGAGTTGGAACACCTCTCAGGCAGGTGCACCACGAGTTGGAACACCTCTCAGGCAGGTGCACCACGAGTTGGAACACCTCTCAGGCAGGTGCACTATGAGTTGGAACACCTCTCAGGCAGGTGTACTATGAGTTGCAACACCTCTCAGGCAGGTGCACTATGAGATGGAACACCTCTCAGGCAGGTGCACGAGTTGGAACACCTCTCAGGCAGGTGCACCACGAGTTGGAACACCTCTCAGGCAGGTGCACTATGAGTTGCAACACCTCTTAGGCAGGTGCACTATGAGTTGGAACACCTCTCAGGCAGGTGCACTATGAGTTGCAACACCTCTCAGGCAGGTGCACCACGAGTTGGAACACCTCTCAGGCAGGTGCACCACGAGTTGGAACACCTCTCAGGCAGGTGCACCACGAGTTGGAACACCTCTCAGGCAGGTGCACTATGAGTTGCAACACCTCTCAGGCAGGTACACTACGAGTTGGAACACCTCTGAGGCAGGTGCACTACGAGTTGCAACACCTCTGAGGCAGGTGCACTACGAGTTGCAACACCTCTCAGTCAGGTGCACTAAGAGTTGGAACACCTCTCAGGCAGGTGCACTACGAGTTGGAACACCTCTCAGGCAGGTGCACTACGAGTTGCAACACCTCTCAGGCAGGTGCACTAAGAGTTGGAACACCTCTCAGGCAGGTGCACTAGGAGTTGCAACACCTCTCAGGCAGGTGCACTATGAGTTGCAACACTTCTCAGGCAGGTGCACTACGAGTTCAAACAAACACCCCTAACTAGTCACCCCTTACAGCCTGCTTGTTGTGGGAGGTTGGCTTATTCTATGCCCCAACTAGAATGGGCCCCAGAACTTAACAAGGAGACTGCCTTTTTATGTTTAAGGGCAGCAGTGTGCTGGCATCCACACAAGACTGGTTCTGTTCTCGACAGTACAGTGATATAATCTGTAACTTCGTGGATGAGGCAACATGAGGCATCTTGGTGGAGGTACTTCAGTACTTTCCACTGATTTTTTTTCTTTGATCCTTCTGTCAGAAATCAATTATATCTGGAAGTCGGTAGCCTTGACGAAGGCTTCATTCGATAAAAACCTTCATGTGTACCATAAACATTTGTCTTGACTGAGATCTGAACAGTTCAGATTGCCTCTCTGTTAGACTTCATGTCTGTGTAATCCCTGTATGAGTTGAAGGGACCCATTGTGAGGAAAAAAGGAATAGACCCACTGCCTCCCTTGCAGCGTGTTGTTAGATTTAATTAATTTAATAATTAGGGGCTTCCTTCAAAGTCACAGTGCACCTGCATCAGAGGCAAGGAACCAAAAGTCTGCATACCGATAAGTCAAATCTGTAAAATGGATGTGCATTCAAAACTCATGTTCTGCAACAAGACTAGTCCAGAAGTGGGTGAAAAACCAGAACTTTCCGCCGGAGTTAACAGCGGGTGAAAGCAAAGTAGAAGAAAGATGTCTGTAAAAACAAGTTCCCCTTTTACTCAGTGTCTTGTTATTTAGAGTCTGAAAACCTGCAAGAAAAGCTGTTGTCTCATTTGTAAATTTTCCTGTGTGGGTTCCGGGGCTCTATTGTGGGAAAAGCAAGAATCGACCCACTGTCTACCCAAAAGCATGTTGTAAAAGAAGACTAATTGGGAAACTTCCTTTGAAGTCAGAGTGCGTCTGCCTGAGAGGCAAGGAACCAACAGTCTGCATTCAAGTGAATCATATCTGTAAAACTGATGCACATCCAACACTCAGGTTCTGGAGCAGGACTGCAATTCAGAATGTGGACGAACAACCAGAACTTTCCGCCAGAGTGTACAGCTGGTGAATGTGAAGGAGAATTGTAAGTTGCTCTGCAAGTGTCCAGCCAGAAGACAGTGTTTGCCTCTCTATTTTCCTCTCTACTGAGAGAAGATATGAAACCAAGTTCTTCATTTTCTGTGTTTACCCTTAAAGAAGTGGTTGGCACACTGTGTTGTGGTTTACATCTAGGCTGCAAATTTGGCATCTTTTGGCTCCACACATCTGACTTCATCAAACCATTCATTATTCGGCACCTACAACATCACTGTTATAAGGACAGCGGGTCTATTCTTTTCTCCCGGAACCCACATTGGAAAAAACCAAGTAATATAATAAACTTTAGTCTCTTTTCACAGAATAATAATAATTAAAAAAAAATACCAGGCACTGGTATGGTAATGCTCTTTATGATTACATCACATGTATGTATGTGCATTTATGTATACTATATACTATACAGGCATGACAGTACTTTATACACATGCAATAATATCAATAGGTTTAATTGGAGACATTAGACTACTAGAACACTGTACCCCCCCCCCCCCCCCCCCCCCCTCCCCACTTCCCACAATCATTGTGTTTTACACACAATCATTACACATCCTGGGATTCATCATAATATCATCAGACAGTATGTTCTGTGCAGAACACTGATCTTTTAAGATTGCGACCAGTTACACTGAAACATTCATTTTATTTTAATGCTCACACAATATTTTTTAATAGTCCTCTTTTTCACACACACACAAAGAAAGGTCCATTTAAACTAGAACGGATTGCATTCCAAGTTGAGTTTTTCTTTGCTGAAAATGTTATCAAGGACCACTCTCAAAGAAAAAAAAATAATTGACAGGCCACTTTGAAGTACTACAACTTGGATGTTCTGACCAGGGTTATTCTCCAGCACTGCTGGTTGCATGATAACGATCATGCAGAATTTGTATGACAGAGTGAGCAACTCCTAACCTCCTAGCAACTTCTCGCACTCCTACATCATCCTGCAGCCATGCTATCACTCTCCATCTGTCAACATTGGGCAAGCATCTTTGCCAAGCCACTGCTAAAATGGTAAATGTTGCAAACATACCCATTACCCATTCCTTAAAAAAAAAAAAGTGGGTGATGTGTTCACTATAGTCACGAATTACATATGAAAAGCAAATTTCATAAATGATATGAGCAGGATTTGCCACAGGAAGCATTTAATAAAAGTGGCCCTTCAATTTCTAGGAGCATTTGTTCCATGGACTGTTTGGGGTTCAACACACCACCAAATGGGAAACATTGCTATACTTCAGATATTAGAAGAATTTCAATTTCATGAAGCAAAATCAGCACATGTCTGACAGCTGAATAATGCACGCATTACAGACATCTGTACATTTCTAAAATATATATTCTGCACACAACTACACAGTATTAAAATGAATACAGTTTGAGAATCCCCACAAATGGGCAGGAAGAGTGTGGTCATGAGAATCTTGAATGAGATATTTGTTAGATAACTATTCTTGAGATTTTACAGAGAATCTTAAATTAGATGTTTATTAGATAAATGTTTTTGAGATTTTACAGAGAATCTTAAATTAGATTTTATTAGATAACTGCGTTAGAGATTTTTAAAAACAGATCTGTGGTCTTCTCTATTGTATGACAGAACATATTTGAGCAGTTTCAGAGCAAAACCAGCTCACACTGTTTTAAAATAGGGCAGGGGTCAATCAGACAGAACAGGATATAAGTGACACCTTGGGTATGAAAGTGTTAAAAGCGGGAGAGCCGAAAAAGAGAATTGGTTTTTTCCCAGGCAGACCATGATGACAGTGACGCTCTTAGAGGGAACTGTTACATGACGATGACACTACCACTATAGTTTAAAAAAGATATTCATATGACCACATGTCGCACAGGTGTCCAGGAGTTATATTCTTCTTTTGATGCTACTCATCGATAAAGGCTTTGGACCAAAGATTTAATTGTTTCTTTATGTGTCAATTCCCCCCCCCCCCCAACTTTCCTGCTGAGCTTCCTTATTACAGATGGTGTTATGTGAATTCATTTATTCAGTATAGACTGACAGGTTTTTTGTTGTTGCTGTTAATGAGCATATTTCTTAAATCTAAATGGGCACAGTAAAACCAACGCTGCTTAATGTATAATGGAAGTCTTCCTGGTAAAATGTATCTCATGCTCTGGGGCTTGATTTTGTCATCCCTATATTCAACACCACAGCCGTATAAACTATCTTCTTTTTCTTCATTCTTGTTTTGTCAATAAAGCAAAACTTCATTAACATAAACTAAAAATAATACTTGGTTAACATGAACACCATTTCAGTCCCAGCGAATAAGAGCCAGAGGCTGAATCGTCACAATGCTGAGCTCTCAAGTGAGAGTCGTGGGTTCAAATCCTTAGCAAGGTTGAGGATTTTTTTCTGTCAAAGGCACACACAAAATTCCTAATCAATGGTGACAGCAGTAGCACTAAATCTTCATGTTCAAAGACCTGTGCATACATCCTAAAAAGTAATAAATGCAAGCAGTAACTGCAGTTTTTTTTAAAAAGAATGTATTGTTATTTATCCCTGTTAAGCAAACGAAAAAAAAATCTTTTTTTTTGGGGTGGAATTCATGTTAAATAGGTTTTACTGTATCTGCTTTGTGCTTATAGTCATCACATTTCAGCTGATGATTGGCAGCAGAGCCAGCATGCACTCAGTTGTTCAGTATACTGCATCTTAAGCTGACAGTGATTTCTTCAGTCAATCTTATTCTAGATCTCCCTCTGGGTGGCTGATCCATTTCAGTCTTTGTGTCTCAACGAATTTGATGATAGATGTTGTTTTGATAGTTCTTCTAATCTCTTAATTTCTCACATCATACCTTGTCATTCTTCTATTATCAAATCTCTCTAGGCTTCAGACTGGAATCTACTGAGTGTCAAGGAATGACATGCCACTACACATAATCTTAGACGAGTCGGGACTTGTATTACCCCGCTCGGCAAAAATTTCAAACTTGGACTCGTCCGGAAAGGTATATAGTCCCATATATTGATCTATACCTTTATCGGATAAAATAATGATGTTTACACCTTCTAGTTGCTTTGACTTATCATCATTTTCAAATTTGCAACTGTAGGTTAACTATTTCTAGGATTTTAATTGACTATTCCTGGAAACCGGTTTACTCCTTGCTCATGTATACAAGGAACTTCTTCTTACCGACGCCAAGCTGGATTTTGTGCGGGCATTCTTCTGCCAGCATTCCTTGAGACCAGATGTATTCATCGACGCCTAACATTCTTACTTTGAGAAGGCGGCCTGTAGTCTCTAGGACATTTCCCTATATGGGTAAGTTAATTATAGTTTACGAGTACCTTAAATGATGTCTGGTTAAAAAGGTCACTGCTGTAAATATTCCGGCCTCGGCTATGTATCGCACATAGTTCGACCGTTCTTGATCTCTAGAGAACCGGATCCGAACTTAGACTAAATAGTCTGTGCCCTAAATAACCCACACATATTGGTAAAGATAATGAACCTACAAGTGTTTACCATTTAAACTAACAACAGAAGTTTGGGCAATACTAATGGAGATGGAGAATGTAGGTCAGTACTAGGCAGCTATCGCGTTGCTTTGAGTGTGTTTGACACAGATCAATGGATGTGTGGGAATGGCCTGAGAGTCGGAAGAGATGAGTACTGACTGTAAACATTAGTGTCTGTTTGCAGATGTGAGGGGGTGGAGAGAATGCGATACGTGTGATAGTGTCTATCTATCTTCACTATATATATATAAATCTGACTTTCCCTCTCTTGCACTAAACAGACAGATAAATGAAAGGAGACATTGTCTCCTGGTCTTGAGAGTACACTCTGAGGAATGATACAGAGGAGCAGAGGTGGAGTAGGCTGATGTGGGATGGAAACTGATTGCTTATTCATAGTCTTTCCTGTCAAGATGATACCCTCTTGGTGATTACTAATTCTGAGTTCTTTCCTGACAGGATGAAACCACTGTAAAGAGCTGGCAGATTAATCGCAGTCCTACCAACATCCACCAACCAACTATCCACCAGCTAACACCTTTGAATGTACCTGGCATCATCCGGTTGTGCCATATACAACCATCACCTTAACATGGCCAGAGAGCGGTGAGTGAACTCCAGAGCAGGTGAACATTTGCAGAGAGTATATCCATACTCGAGTGTACCAGTCTTCAGGGGCTTGGTGGAGCTCAGAGACAGAGTTGTGACCTGACCTGTGGGAGAGACTTGCTGAGTCCCTATACAGTTCTTGTGTCCTCGATGGTGAGGTACTCCTCTATAACCAGTTTCACATGAAGCAGAACTACCAGAGTCAACTACAGTCGAATCACCATGGACTGAAGGGAGCATCAACAATAGAACTCTGATAAGTGCCAGTTTTTGTGTTATTATCATGCTCTACTCCCCACAGCTCCCTAGATTCCTATGATGACACGGTGTTGCTAGTCAAGACCTGCTGGCTGTTTCAATATCTGAGTCGTTGCTCTGAGTTCTGATCCTACAAACATTTTAAACATTATTCTTTTATTGATGTAAAGAAGTTGTATTAATTACATGCATTTATTTTCATGGCTGACTTAGGTGTCTCTATTTCACCTTTCTAAGTGTTTAGCATTGTTGGGTGTATGTATAATAAATATTATATGTGTTAACATGGTTATGATAGTAAAGTGAAGTTTCATTGCTCAGATCTCATGAACCAATACTGCCAATACTATGATAGTAAACTATCATAACCTGGGGGCTTTCTTTTTATAGTAGTGGGGGGTGTCCAGCCAAGTGTGCCTAGGAATTTGTATTCATATACTGATATATTTTGTAGTGCCAAAACTTGAGTTGCCCTACTCCAGAAATAAGTTGAGCGTATATTGGCCACGGGGCATCCCTTAGACCAATACGAGCCAAACGACTCAACATAATTATTTCTGAGTGCTGTTGGTTCTTAAGGAGAAATCCTTAAATCAGGCACGTGACAGGAGTGATATGTGACACTGAGAAGAAAGACCTCTGGAGTGAACACTACCAGCTCAGATGTAATGCCAGTCAGAACATGCTATCCTCAATCATCAGCCAAAAAAAAAAAAAAAAAAACCCCTTTTCATGCGTTCGGGTGTATTGGGCATACAAAGCCAGACCTATATTTTATAGACCAAGCAGCATTTGGTGTGTTATGTGGTCAACATCTCCAAATGTGGCTGTAGTTTAGTCTTGCACACTCAGCTGAATTCTAGGCTTGCAGAGGGAAAGGGTCGCTCTGCAACATAATCTCTGTGAAGATGGTGCTTTGGTGGTTTGGTAGTAGGGGAGGAAACAAGTGTCTACATCTACCTCACTGGGAAGTCCTTTTTATAACCTTTCAAACTTCAACAACGAAGCCCACATTTACAGTCTTCCTGATAGATGGTGCACAACCACCCACCATCCAACATGTGGGAAGTTTCATTGCTCAGATCTCATGAACCAATACTGCTCCAGATCTCAGTGATCACGATGATATACTAGGCCACCATTTCGGGATGTGTGCCTTCAGTGGAACCACAACTCCATTCTTGGACACAATCTCAAGATCCTCTTCAATATGTTCTAGCCTGAGAAGACAAATACCGAACTTTCCTTGAGAATTACGAAGTTTGCCGGCATTTTTGCTCTTTTCATGGATGGTTACTGTTGTATCTGGTTCAACTGGCTCTAGCCTGCAAAGAGACACGTCTGGTTATTGTTATATTGTACAGCCAGTAAAAAAAAAAAAAAAAAAAAAACACCAGGTTATTATAAATTTTAGCAAAAAATAATACACCTAGATATCACAACAGTAAAAAAATCAAATCGGTTATGTATTACAAAATACTAATGATTCATACCATCACAAAAATTAAAAAAATTATAACTATCAACACTAACGTTTAAACTAATATCACTACTGGTATGGAGAACCATCTTGGCTAAAGTAGCAGCAATGGCAAACTCAGAGAAAATCTATTACTGGTTACATTTGTACAAAATAAAAGTAATTTTAATTCATAAAATTTATAATTTTACAAATAATAATAAAAATCTACAAAAAAATCTACCTCAAGCTCCAATTTATACCCATCACAAATTTCAGCTGCAAACAATCCTTTCCAAATTAAACTTTTAACACTTCCAAAAACATCTCTTCTTTGAATTCCATTAAATATATCATGTGTTCTCATAATGTGTTCTCATACTTTTCATTTGGTCAGAACATACCAAATCCATCTGGCTTTCCTGGGAATTTCTGTGTTTGTAACCCAACTGAAAGCATAACACTTGTGATTTTTTAAAAGCAGTTATTTCGTACTTAGGCATTGCATGGCACTGTTGCCAGATTTGTCTGTTCTTTCATATACCCTTAAAGATAAAAACTTAACTGTTTTATTGGTTTACAAAGCTTGTTATTAACAGTGCAGTTAAATATATGATCTGAAGAAAAAGAAACAAACTATTCTGTAGTTCTTACAACATGAAATCTTGAAAATATGGCCTAAAATATTGACCTCTCAAGTTTAAAAATAAACACATGCAACATTTACTCTGTACTACTTACTTGCCAAGACTAACTGGCACAATTCGTTTACGTATAACCCCAGTATGGAATGTCCTGGCAGTCAGCTCCTGGCCAATATAGCAGCCTTTCTGAAAATTTACTGTCCAAACAAATTCAAGGATATTTAAATAATTAGGACACAAACAATATAAGTTATTGACACGCACTGACAAGGCATAAGCAGCTTTTAAAAACTTAAACAAAATAGGAAACTCTAAACTATACTGCTTTTCAAATCTAATGTTATTTCAGTTTAAAAAAAAATTAAAATTGGAGACCCACCAAAGATTTAAAAAAAAACTTAAATGCATTCAGAAATAAATGACTAAGAAACATGATGAACATAAAATGGGACGAATTCAGGAAAAGTGATGACAGAAGCCAAAGGTGCTGGACTGGATTCAATCCATGATACCAAAATGATTGCAGAGGATAGAACGGAACGGAGAAATAGACTGCGGGCAATATATGACATAAAATGGTACAACAGAAGCAAGAATAAATGAATGGATGATTCATTAAATGCCGTGAGCTGTATTATTACAAGGTTTACATCACTAAAACCAGGCAAAAAAATTGTGCAATATACTGTTTGTGTCACCAATATTTGAATTCACGATGAGAAAACATTTTGAATTTTACAATAAAATACTTGAAACAAAGTCCTTTAGCCTTTCATTTATCAATGGAACATAGGTTAATCAATTCACGCCATGGTCTTTATAGACCTCTTTATCACTGGTTGGATTTTGCAGTTGAAATTTTCTTCAGAATGAGGCAGCTAGTCCCGCAGCAAAGTTCTCACTACCACTGATGGTATTCAAGGTAGGTCACATTTACTATTCACTGCTTCAATTACGGGTGCTTGGAACAGATTATACTGGCAGAGATTCATACCTCCATTCATAAAGTCTCATCTTTACTGGGACCTTGTTAAAAGATTATTCTGACGGAGAGACATACCTCCATTCATAAAGTCAAGGTTGCTCTCCAACGGTAAACATTTCCCTGATGGAAGATCAGATATTCCTTCTGGTATGCCCCACTGATATCTGTGCTTTCTGTAGTCCTCTTCTGTTAGTTTGTCCCCACCAGATTCTGTCAACAATAACAATATAGTATTATTGTATATTTGCACCAAATAAACAACTTGTGAGTAACTCTTAAACTGCCAGTTACCACCTGTATTTACCACAGCAATGGGGGATCCCCTGTAAGCCTCCGGATTTAGGGTTGCATGGGCTAGTGCAGCTGTCATGCACTATGAGGGTTAGGATTTTATCTCTGTCCAAGACAAAAAAAACTCTTACCAAGGATTTGACCTTCGATCTCTAGCATGTGAACCCAGCATACTTAACCACTCAGCCAGATGCTAATCTGCTTTTAATAATAAAGTTTACATTCATATGGCAGACACTGCCGCTGCACTGTGAAGTGTACAACTATAACATATTGCTGGTCATGGCATGATGAAGTGAGGTAATCAATTCCTTGCCTCAGCACTGTTCCTAGCCTGATGATTCTGAGGACTGTCTGTTACTCATGTATGAAGATTAGCTGGTGATTCCTTAGTCGAGAATCTTCTGGAAGCTGTCAATTTCAACTCACAAGTTAATTTCATGTTCTTTTCTTGTTGTAGCAAAAACAACCCCAATGTTTATTGACTATTGTGTGGTTTGAATATCAACCCTTACATCCAGTAGCTTGCCATTGTTTTATGAATGCTAAAAAGCTTATACCATGGACTACTGATTTAAGAATGAACATCATAGCACACCTTGAACCCTGTGCAATGTGCTGACCTTGAACCCTGTGCAATGTACCTCTTAAGAATGGCCAAGTAACACTACAGATGGTTGGGACTATAACTGTCCCAGTATACAGCAACAGTGACATGAACTGCTGTTCCAAGCTGTGTCGCCTATCCCCCATCACTCTTCTTTGTCCTGGTAACTATGCTGGAATTATTAAACTGTATTCACAATCCTTACATGAAAAAGTTTAAAAATATACAAAAAATACCAAAAACAATATCTGATTTTGCAAGAGTTGTATATTTCCATTAAATCTAATATCTTGGTTACCTAAGCTGTCCTGAGCTGTGATAATTCTGTCTGCAAACGTGGGGACTCGTGGGTCCTCAAATCTGAAGGTGTCGGTTGTGTTTTGGCTACTACTGTCCTTAGCTGTAGTCTCTTCACTGGTGTCAAACTGAGACCATATCCTGTAGGTATCACTGACGTCCGATATGTCAACCTGTGGTGTCAGGCATAAAGAAGACAGGGATGAGAAAGTACAAATAAGTTCAACTCTTCCTGCAGCAAACCATACATTTCTTGGTCACTGCAATAAAAGATGATTGTCTTGCTGTCTTTTAGCACAGACAGATGTTAGATTAACTTCTTAAATCTGCATTATTAGTTACATTATTAGTGTCTTATAGTGTCTTTCTTGAACTCAGAGCCATCTTAATAATATTATGGGCCCCTGGGCAAACCAGTGTGCTGCAGACCCTATGACAACCACTCACAGGAATGAAACTGTTATTGATGGCAAGTGATTTGACATTGTAAGCTCCTGGGGCTCCCCAGCAAGCGCCCAGTGGGTTAAGACAATGCTGTTAGAACTTCTTCATACTTAAGTATTGTTACTTTAAAACTCAATTTAGTGGGACAGAAGGGTATACATAACTAGCTGATGCTTGTGAGTGAAAAAGTGAATACAGTCTTACAGTACACACTGCTAGTGGGATGAGAGGTGATCAGTCTTCAAATTTTCTGAAACAGTGTTTCTCAACCTTTTTATACCTGTGACCCACCAAAACAGAGGAACCTGCTTTGCGGCCCACCTGGCAGCTAGCCAAACATAGAAACAAAAACAAATGCAGATAGCAGTCATCAGCCACCATGGCAGGCATGGGAGGCTAAGAACATGGGAGGCTAAGAACCAGGGAACCAGACCTCCAGGGTGCACTGGGAAGACAGTCCCTATCATACAAAGGACTGGAATGGATCAAAGCCAGAAATAAAACTGCTGATAGAGATGTCTGGAGATCTTTCTGGCAAAACTCTACACCCCAAGGTAGAAGAGGAGTGACTAAGTAAGTAAGAAAGTAAGTAAGTAAGATAGCAGTCATTTTGTTAAATCTGATGTCATGAAAGTACAACTTTCAGCGAATGTGGCATCTTCTGTGGCTCAGAGGTTGGAAAATCTATGTGGTCGAGCAGAGTTTCTGAGATTTGTACCTGTTCATTTTTCACCCTTGATGTGTTAACCCTACAGAATATAATCCTGAAAGAGAAAAACTACCTATCCTAACCACTTACATGACTAGACAAACAATTCTGGTGGTTCACCTGGACTTTCTGTGGCTCACTGGTCGGGCACTTTAAAAAAAAATTACATTGGTTCCCAGACTGACGCAGCTTCAAATGGGTACCAGGCAAATCATAGGAAGTAAATGTATTTGATGTGATGTTCACCATATTACCCACGGAGTGTGACTGGTCTATAAAAAACAGTTCTAGCACTATGTGCCCAATATGCCTGAAAACATGGAAAAGGGTCCTTCACTTTACTGGTGTGATGCTGAGCACATCACCCGGCGACTGCCAACTGGTCAATAAAATATAGGTCTAGCCCTATATGCCCATAAAGCCTGAAGGCGTGGAAGAGGATCCTTGACTTTAACTGGCTGGGTGAGGTAGGGTGACTACTTTTCTTGCCCGCTGCCTCTCCATCCTAGACACTTCCAGAAAATTTAAAAAAATGCACTAGCATCTATTCTTTAGGCTCATCATTCTTTAGGCTGGTTTTCCTATAGATCTATTAGTAACATCAGCTCTGTGGCTAAGTTGTTGCGAACACTTCGTAATGCCAGGGTGCCAGGTTCGATCCCAGCTGCGGGCCATGCGCCTTGCGTTGGTTTTGACAGTGGTATCAGGGGGCCGACCATCCAGAAAGCAATAGCAAACTACTGGATGTAAATTTACCTAGAGAAACCACACAACAGCCAGGGGCTGCTGGGGTTGGTTCTGCAACGTCCTGTAAAGGATACGCAACTAACCTAACTTATTAGTAGCACAACGTTAGCAGCACTGCTGTTCTGCCAAGCTGTTGAAGGTTCAAGTTGAGAGGACCAACTTCCTTGCAGCCATTTTTATCCCATATGGCTCAGTCTCTCTCTGCAGAATGGCTAGCCATCTGCAGGTAGCGCCACACAAGCACGAGCACCGTAGTTCTGACGATGATTCCCAGGAGTTTCTGTGAAAAGTGGACTTGTGAAACAAATGACTAAGCTGTGAAATGAGCAGACGACTTTCAGACCATAAGGCAAACGGCTTGACTACTCCACCCTGGAATCCCTGTGAGGCAGTTGTGGATCCCACCAGTTGTCTTAGAAAGTCACTGTCAAAACTTACTCTGTGGTTACTCTATCATGTATATAACCAACTTATTCTCATGTAAAAGACATACCTTCATTCATTTCTCCAAAAATGTTTTCTACTTCTTCACAAACCTTATTTTATATTATAAATTTCCTGTGTGGGTTCCAGTGCCCTAGTATAGGGAATACAAAAATATACTCACTGCCTACCCAAAAGCATTTCGTAAGAGTAGCCTAACTCGGAGCTTCCTTCAAAGTCGAAGTGCATCTGCCTGAGAGGCAAGGAACCAGCAGTCTGCATACAAATGAGTCGCATCTGTAAAACAGATGCACAGGAAACACTCACGCTGTGGAACAGGACTGCAGTCCAGAAGTGGATGAACAACCAGAACTTTCCGCCAGAGTTTACAGCTGGTGAACGCGGAGAAGAAGAAGATAAAAATAAGAGTAAAAACAGACAGAACAGAAGAATATATAAAAATGTATATCTGCTATAATTATACTTTAACAAGAGAGAATCTTACTTTCTTTCTTAGCTTGTATTTCTTGAATATCTGAATGAGATCACCAACTGCTGATACATCGACATCAAGGTGAAATGTCACAGGATCCATTCCAGCAGACATTACATTGTAAACAAATAAATCATACAGAACACGTCCCTGAAATAAAACATACATAAATATATGTAAATCTATTTCCCCCCCACCAAAACAATATAAACATCAATATTCTTAGCATGGGTTCTGGGGTCCATCTTGAAACACAAAGAACAGACTCACCCCCCCCCCCCCCAAAACAAGCATGTCATAGAAGGCAACTAATTAGGAGTGTTTCCTTAAAAGTCAGAGTGCATCTGTCTGAGAGGCAAGTAACCAAATGTGGACATACAAATAAGCCAGATTTGTAAAATGGATGTGCACACAAATTTCAAGTTCTAGAACTGAACTAAAGTCTAGAAATGGATGAACGACCAGAACTTTCCACCGGAGTTTAAAGCCGGTGAACATGAAGAAGAAAATAACCACTCTGCTAGCCACTTCTAAAATATTATAAACACAGTAATGACATCTGACTCTATGTTCTAAACCTACACTGTAGACATCAAAACATAGCAAGTATATCCAATTCTATTTTTTCAGATTAATCAATAATGCTTAAAATTAAATTTATACTGCAGTCCAAGGAACAGGCAAAGAATACAATGGATTAAGAACAAATATTCTGAGCATTCATTGTTAACTAGTGTATTGACATTTGTGGTATGCTGAAAAATCTGGCATACTGAAAACCTGGTATGCTGAAATAACTCACATGCTTAAATATATGGTATACTGAAATACCTGGTATGCTGGAAAATCTGGTATACTTTAATCACTAGTATACTAAAATATTTGCTGTAATGAAATACCTGGTATACTGAAACATCTGTTGTAATGAAATACCTGGTATATTGAGACTCTGATATTTTGAAACATCTGGTAATGACTCGGAAAACACAGGATAAGCTTACTATACCTGCACATTAAGCATCATGCAGTACTGTACAGATGGGGAGTTCTCCGCTAGCAGCTTGACATTGTTTGTGACCAGACCTTGCAGAAACTCGGGTGTATCTTTGCCAGAAAGCTGGACTACTCCCCGTGACTTCAAATGACAAAGTGACTGAGTCTCCCATCGTTTGGTCATATGGAGACTCTTCCGCAGGATGTATTTTGAAAAAAGTTTTGTTTTATTAATTAAAAGCCATCTATCACATACAGATCTAGTATCAAGCACTGACTGTGTCAAATGTTTCCGGTACATCTTCAGACAGTGACACAAATTTGTGCAGTTCACCTTCCTGGGAGGAAAAAAATGAAAACATAAGCTATGAAGCAAAGGTAGCCCTGTCACAAATAATGCTATGTACAATATTGGCAACAGAACCTAGCGGCCACACATCTAGTAATCATATCAAACTCCATGAACATGCTTTAGAAAATCACAACGAGCCGCCTTCACTCAGAAGTTGCAGTTAACCTCCACCACCTGGATCTATACACCTAGGCTTGTAGTAATAACACTGGCAAATAATACACTAATGCATACGACAAGAAGCATAGACAAAGCTAATATCATCAATGCAGCACAGGACTAGGATGGTGAACAATAATTAACTTCTGACGCTAACAAGATTGCGTGCCTTGGTAGTTAGGGTTAGTGAAGTACATTTGTGCCATCATCGAGGCTAAAATAAGAGACACTACAGCCAACAGCTAATGGAAGCAGTCAGTAGAGGTACCTAGGAGTGGCTGCTGTATCAGAGGACTGTACACACATGGGAATGTCCAATGTGCAGTGATGACGATTCTGATAACATAACAATATAAAAACTATAGAAAGTTTCACATGTACTACCATTGTCATAAAATAAGCCCTAGCATGAGTTTAAAGTAACATCACAACATAAGCCCTAGCATGAGTTTAAAGTAACATCACAACATAAGCCATAGTATGAGTTTAAAGTAACATCACAACATAAGCCCTAGCATGAGTTTAAAATAACATCACAACATAAGCCCTAGCATGAGTTTAAAATAACATCACAACATAAGCCCTAGCATGAGTTTAAAGTAACATCACAACATAAGCCCTAGCATGAGTTTAAAGTAACATCACAACATAAGCCCTATCCCAAATAAAAGCTCTAGTTAAGATTGTCAAGTAGGCAGAGGGAATAAATTTGTCCATTGAAACACATGATGGCGTTCTGAATTATGAAGTAATGAATATATAAACACTAGAATAAATGTATATTTTTGTATTTGAATATATATATTTTAAAATTTGAATAAATAAATACTTTTGTACCTAAAGAAATAAAACATTCTCTAAAAATAGACCTTGAGTCTTTTGGAGCAAAAATTTACAGATGTTTTCAGGGAATCAGAATGAATATAATATTATGCTGCATATTATTAACATCAATGCATATTTTTAGCATACTAATTCATGTCTTTATGTGTCAGTGACAAGCCATGTTTGAATCAGGGATAACATTCAGTTATTATTGTTCAATGCACACAGGAAAGTCAAAAGCACTAAGTCAGATAACAGCACTAGAAGAAAATAATTTACAAATGAATCAACAAGCCATTCAGCCTGTATGGGATCTAGGGACCACTTTGGTGGAGAAAATTAGTAGACTCCCTATCAAACAAGTAATACGAGGTGACTATCTAAGGATTTGCTTAAATCATGTGTTGGACTGAGAGGAGCAAATACTATAGCCTACTTGTAAACCACAATACAATGTACCAACCAGGTTTTCAAGTATAAGTGCAAAAATGGAAAAAGAAGCAGAACAAAATGAACACAGAACTGGTGTAAAATTGCTACAAGCTACACAGATACAGATATTGAGGTGGGGAAATTAACACTTATGGACTGAATGGTTAAAGGCGAAGACAGGATCACTGGTCAACTAACTAACAATAAATCACAGACAAAATGTTTCTTCCACAGGCTGTTTGCAACCTAATTATATGAGATAACTCAGTATCATATGTGTCCTTCGCTTCAAGCCACCCTGATTCGGGATACTGGATATTAACAAACTCTTTCAGCAGCAGAACTGCTAGCCTGTCCTGTTGTGACTAGACTATACGCATAAATATTATTAAAAAAATATACGCATATTTTAAAGTCCGTGTAACTCAGCGTAGCTTTAGCTTAACCAAACTATGTCTTCCAAGATTTACATATTAAAAATGAATTATGATTAACAAAAACTACATAATGTGAAACGTTCATCCCTTCTTTCTGAACAGCTGAAGTTAAGTTACTTTTAAGAACAAAAGTCAAAGTCAAAAGCAATTGTGTAAACAAAACGTACTCCACTGACTGTGAAATTCTTCACAAATTTAAATAAAGCATTTCTGCAACAACAAGACAAAGATATGCGTCCTACAGTAGGTCGTGGTGAAATATTCAAGGTTTGTTGAATTGTTCTGGCCAAAGAATCGCTGAGTTAGTTTAGCACAGGTCGGGCTTGTTGGTCGATTAGAGTTATGTCCCTTGAATTACGTCTGATTCATTGTCATCATCCTGTTCCCTGTAGTGCGACACAAACGGTCATTTATCTCCGCAATTACTGAAAGAAAAAATATGTCGGCTATCAATAGTTGCTTACTAAAGGATTAACACTTAGCGAATCAAGGAGACACTAACTGCATGATGATTATTCAACAGGAGCAAAACCCACGTACAGCACAGTTATATTATGACAGCAGACGAAACTCAATGTTTCCCAACGTGGAGCCTAAGCCATGAAAACGGAATTGTCCAGAGTTTATATTATGAACAAATTACACATGGAGCATATGTTTTTTAGAAAGTATTCGGTAGGGCATGGCACACACATGTGTGGGCATGTGCCTATGGTCGAGGCGGCCAGAAGAGCTAGAAACAGAACCTTATATCTCCCTCGACACCCACAGTGGTAAAAGAGGAAGTGAAGAAGAAGCACACACACACACACACACACACACACACGCACGCACGCACGCACCCACCCACCCACGCACGCACGCACGCACGCACGCACACACACACACGCACGCACACACACACACACACACACACACACAGAGAGAGAGAGAGAGAGAGAGAGAGAGAGAGAGAGAGAGAGAGAGAGTTGGGAAACACTGAAGTAACCTATATTCCAGTTTGGGTAGTTTGGTACTCCTTAGTTACGTTCCTTCTTTGTGTTTCAAGAAATCGTGCACTTCACTTTGGTGTGCATGATGTTGTAAAGGGGAATGACTAGAGTACCTGACATACTGACAAGACTAACTATATCAGTACAGTGTAACTCTTTTGGTGCCAGACTATGTCGGCGTCTGTGGTTTAGGCTTTGCTAACGCACTTCATAATGCCGAGGGGACAGGTTTAATTCCAACTGCAGACAATTTAACAACTGACCGCCTAGTGTTGGCTTCGACAGTGTTATCGAGAACTAAACGTAGTCACTACACGGCATTTTTTTTTAAATTTATGACAAAAAATATCACTTGTTCAATGTGTTCGTTTTTGTAAAATTCGGCATTCGTAGAATAGATTACACACAAAATTTATGTCATTAGTAAACAATTTAGCTTTGAAAAGTTATTACTAAAATCACTAACCCATGCACTTTTTTAAGATAAAAAGAGATTAAAAGTCAGTTTTCTCACATCTCTACATTTCTGTTTGTCGTGTGCGTGAAATCCTAAAATCTCAGCTAATATAAAGATTAGAAACATGAAATGTTGTATGAATACTCCTCAAACAATGTTATAGGGACTGGTTTTCTCAAAAATAGATTTTAGAGAGCTTTTTATTTTAAATTTGAATATTGTCTTGTAATGCAAGATGGCTGGATTTTATTTGCTTCTCTTTTTGACTTATCCATGGTTGGTTGGTTTTTGTGGCTATGGTTTTTACAGGATGAGGTAGCCAACCTCAAGCCCAACCCTACACTTAGTCGCCTCTTACGACATGCCTGGTAGGGTGCAGTGTCACTATTCTTTGCTTCCTGTGAGGGCCCAGGTGACACACGGGCGACATTTGAAATTAAAACCCTTCAACTGTAGCTTTTCTAATTTCCTCTTTGGATGGTATCTCACAGTTGATATCCAGTTCCATTTCTAAAGGCTGGATATATGGGGGAACCTCTGGGCGTGGTCTATTTAGAAGCATTTCAAAAAATTCAACCCATCTGTCCATTTGATCTTTAGTGTTAGTAAGTACCTTTCCTTGACTATTTTTGATTGATCCAGTTGGCTGACTATATTTACCTACTAATGTTCTTGTGTTACTGTAAAGTTCTCTGAGGTTTCCTTTTGCTGCTGCTGTCTCCGCTTCTTGTGCTAGATCATTTAGATATTTCACTTTATCTGCCCTTATATGCCTCCTAACTTCCTTGTTGGCTTCTGTGTAATTCTCCTGAGCTCTAGCTTTAGCAGCTCTAGTTTTGCTATTGTTTAATTCTGCCTTTTTACTTTTCCTATCTTCAATCAGTTTAATGGTTTCTGGTGTTATCCATGCTTTATGTTTCCTTTCTTTCTTGCCAAGAACTTCTACGCAAGATTCATTCCAGATTCCTTTGATCTGATCCCAGCAGACTTCTGTGTTGACATCTTCAGCTAACTGCTGCAACACCTGGTACTTATTAGAGACCGTAACTGAGAACTGTTCCTTGATTTCTTTATCTCTGAGAAAGCCTACATTATATTGGTTTCTATGATTATAAGATGTTATATATCTTTTTAGTTTCAACTTGATTTTACTTATCACCAGGAAATGGTCAGTAAATACATCGGCACCCCTGAAAGCCCTAACATCGTATAGGGATGATCTAAACTTTTTGTTAATACATATGTGGTCAATTTGATTAGTTGTCTTATGGTCTGGTGATTCCCATGTTGCCTTGTGAATTTTTTTATGGGGAAAAATACTTCCACCATTAACATACTGGTTACCTGCACAAAAATTTGTGAACAATTCTCCATTTTCATTCATTACTCCTAGACCATGTCTCCCCATAATTTCTTCATAACCTGTGTTGTCTGATCCTATCTTAGCATTCAAGTCACCCATCAACATTTTTAAGTTGCCCTTTCTTTCATTATTTATAATATTTTGAAGCTGCATGTAAAATTCTTCCTTAACAGATGCATCTTTATCATTTGTTGATGCATAACACTGTATTACCGACATGTTCACCTTCTGTTTTACTGTTCTAAAAGATGCTCTTATTATTCTGGGACTCACAGCTTCCCATTCTATTAGTGCCCTGTCTGCTTCTTTTGATAGCAGCAGGGCCACTCCTTCACTGTGCGGCGAATTTTCCTCTGTGTGTCCTGAGAACAAAATAGTTTCTCCTGAATTAAGAATACTTTTCCCTGTCCCAGTCCATCTAGTTTCACATAACCCCAAAATACTAATTCTATAATGTTTCATTTCCTTTGCTACTTCAATTGTTCTCCCTATATCATAGAGAGTTCTAACATTCCAGGTGCCAATTCTGCAGGTTTTCCTAGCTGAGAGGAGGTAAGTCAACGATCCGGACTCATTACGGTTTTCTCCACACCGTGTCATACTTCTTCTATTTGAAGAGCCTCCCCTCATCTTGGTTGGCTGGATTTTATTTGCTTCTCTTTTTGACTTATCCATGGTTTGTTTGTTTTTGTGGCTATGGTTTTTACAGGATGAGGTAGCCAACCTCAAGCCCAACCCTACTCTTAGTCGCCTCTTACGACATGCCTGGTAGGGTGCAGTGTCACTATTCTTTGCTTCCTGTGAGGGCCCAGGTGACACACGGGTGACATTTGAAATTAAAACCCTTCAACTGTACCTACCCCTCTCCCTTTTTTTCCACTTTTTATGAGTTAAACTGACACTTAGAAAAAAAATAGTGAAAGTTGCAATTATTTGACAATGAAGATGTGACGTCTGAATTCATTGCTCTGTTCAAGATAATCTCCATTACATGTTCGACATAACCACACCTTTTTCTAAGTGTGTTTGTGCTGACGACTCATGTCCTGTATTAGCTGATGTAAGTAGGTATGTATTTGTACCCCACCAGGACATCACTCAAGCGATAAACACCCCGTGTCACCATGCAGATGAGGATCACCCTTAGAGATGTCCCAGAAACCCCTTTATGCCGTCAGGCCATATCTAGCCTAAAAAAAAGAGGACTAAGCCTGCAAAAAGGGGAATGAGCTTTCAATAAGGGGAATGAGCTTTCAATAAGGGGAATGAGCTTTAAATAAGGGGAATGAGCTTTCAATAAGGGGAATGAGCTTTCAATAAGGGGAATAAGCTTTCAATAAGAGGAATGAGCCTTAAATTAGAGAAATGATCCTTCAGTAAGAGGAATGAGCCTTCGATTAAAGGAATAAGACTCCAATAAGAGAAATGAGCCTCCAGTAAGAGAAATAAGTATCAAATAAGAAGACTTAGCCTGCAATAAGATGAGCCTTAAATAAGAGGAATGAGCGTCTAAAAAGAGGAACGAGCCTCTAGTAAGAGGAATAAGTATCAAAAAAGAAGACTGAGCCTGCAATAAGAAGAATGAGCCTTCAATAAGAGGAATGAGCCTTCAAAAAGGGAAATGAGCCTCCAGTAAGAGGAATAAGTATCAAATAAGAAGACTGAGCCTTTAATAAGAGGAATGAGCCTTCAATAAGAGGAATGAGCCTTCAAAAAGGGAAATGAGCCTCCAGTAAGAGGAATAAGTATCAAATAAGAAGACTGAGCCTTCAAAAAGAGGAATGAGCCTTCAATAAGAGGAATGAGCCTTCAAAAAGGGAAATAAGCCTCCAGTAAGAGTAATAGTGAGAGTGATAAGTATCAAATAAGAAGACTGAGCCTTCAATAAGAGGAATGAGCCTTCAATAAGAAAAATGAACCTTCAATAAGAGGAATGAGCCTTCAAAAAGGGAAATGAGCCTCCAGTAAGATGAATTAGCATCAAATAAGAAGACTGAGCCTGCAATAAGAGGAATGAGCCTTCAGTAAAAGGAATGAGTCTTTAATAAGGAGGACCTCATCAATAAGGAGACTGAGTCTCCAATAATTTTTATGGAGCACAGTTTCCCCCCCCCCCCCACACACACTAGAAAAATGTGCAGGAGGCTAACTCTTTCCCTCCCCGCTAACCATCTATAGAAGTTCTGTTTCTAAGCATTTATGTATGCATTTAAGATAATCTCTAATATATTATTATATGATTTTACCATTCAGCACAAAATAATAGTAATAATAATAACAATATAAATTGTTATTGCAAGAGTCAACAAGGTTCATGCCCCATTTAATATTATAAGAGGACAGATCTTGGATTAACACAGCACTCGGCCTGAGAGAACAAGTGCACCTGTGCCTACTGACTCTACTGTCTGGTTTCCAAAACTCTTTTCGAGATCAATAAATTGAAATTCCTACCTCTCCTACACTCTAACCTCTCATCTCAAGAACTTCAGGCACTCACACAATTGAAACGTCGTGATGATATTGTTATTAAACCTGCCAACAAGGGAGGGAAGATAGTAGTCTGGAGAAAAGATTTATATGTGCAAGAAGGGGACAGGCAACTTAGTGACACATCTTCCTATGAACCCCAGACACAGGATGTTACGGTAAAAAAATGCAAACAAAAAAGTAAAAAGTACCATCACTACTTTATCCAGGAAGATCTTCTGCCTGTCCGGGCAAGCTCTCTATTTGTCAAGGACAGTTGTCTGGGGAAGCCTGGCCTTCACAGGCTTCCCAAGATACATAAACCGGACAACCCAGGTAGACCGATCGTGTCCGCCAGCGCTTGTCCCACAGAGCTCATATCCGGGTTCCTCGACCGTATATTGCAGCCCCAGGTCGTTGATCTCCCGTCTTACATCAAATATACCAACAATGCTATCTCTAACTTTCAATCTATCCGTCTGCCCTCTTCTTCCAGGCACCACATCTTAACCTTAGAGGTTACCTCCCTCTACACCTCTATTCCACATACAGATGGCCTCCAGGCTTTGCGATTCTTTCTAGACCAGAGAGTCAGTCCTGCCATAGCCACACATCCCTTGATTCGTCTGGCTGAGTAAGTGCTCACTCTAAACTCGTTCGAGTTCAAGGGTCACTATTTCAACCAGATCAACGGCGTCGCTATGTGGACCAAGATGGGATCCAGCTATGCCTGCCTCTTCATGGGGCACCTCGAGCACCAGATACGTCATGCATATACCGGTAGGCTCCCCGAGCTCTACAGAAAATATATCGATGATTGCCTCGGTGTCACCAATGTGCCCCTACATAAACTGCAGAACTTCATCATTCATTTTTTCTCTAACTTTCATCCCAGCCTCCGATGCACTTCTAGCATCTCACCTTCGTCGGTGCATTTTAAAGGATCTCACTGTCACCGTGAACTCTGTAGGCCTTCGCACCTCGGTGTACTACAAGCGTACTGATTCCCACGCTTTTCTTCTCTACACGTCCTCCCATCCCTCTTCTTGCAAGGACTCTATTCCATTCTTCCAACTTCTACCCCTCCGCAGACTATGCCATGATAACGACGACTTTCACAACAAGGCCCTGGAAATGTTGGACTTCTTCCGGCTTCGAGGGTATCCTGAACATGTCCTATCTGCCGCCTCTCACCACGCACGGTCTTTCCATCGTGCCGAGGCTCTCGCGTCCAAGCCGAAACGTCACCACAAGAGACTTATCCTCACACTTTCCTACCACTCTCACAGCATCCGCGCTAAAAAAAAACAGGTATGACGTCACCCCAAGGACATTCTAGTCAAGAGTCGGTTACGTCCCGCGTCTGAGTCCCACTTCGGCACGGCCTCTTGCCACAGACCTGTATGCAGGTCCTGCCCACATGTGGTCGAGGTGGCTAATTTCCGAACGCCACCTTCCACATATGTGAAGCATTGTATTGTCCCAGCCGCAATATCATTTATGCCATCAACTGCAAGAGATGTGGCATGAAATACATTGGTGAAACAGGTCTACGGCTGGCTGACAGGTTCAGACAACATCTTTTGGATGTGAAAAATGGTGCTCTGAAACCAATACCGTTGCACTTCAATTCCCAGGATCACCAAGGTATCCTCGACATGGAAGTGACAGCCATTAAATCTAGCCACTCCAGCGACCGAGTCCGCAAGTCTCTTGAGAATCACTTTATTTACACTCTGGGGACTTTAACACCCTCCGGACTGAATGGCCAACACAGTTTCATTCAAACTCCTAGGGGATTGAACTGCCCTCACAGTTTTATCTCTAACTCCTTAGTTATAACCCCTGGTAGACCACATGGGGTATTTATTCCCCCAGCCGACACGTGTAGGCATTTTGCTGAGAAACCCGGCTGCTTCGAGATACCAGCTAAGTGATTGTGTGTATTTGTGTAGTATTGTTTGATTTGTATGTGCTGATGAAGGCTCCACAGCCGCAACGTTCATGTTTTGTTTTATTTGTTATATTGTGAAGCTTGCTTATAAACTTTTCGTTCGGTTTTATATCTTTTCATGAATAGTCCAGCACCCTCACTTTTAAGACGGGTAAGTTAAAATAATCTACCTGACCTGTGACGGCGGAACAATAACAACGAAATATAAACAATGTTATATCGTATCCACAGGGCCACATCTACTGTTGTTGTGATACTAGAGGTCAGGAGATTTCATGCCCTCCACGGATGGTCTGAAGTTTCTCACACACTCTGACCCTACATGGCTGCGTGTGATATCTGTGGAGGGCACATTCTGCTGATTAATCTATTTACATATCATATCTTGTGGAAAACATTCATAAGTCGGAACTTGTAGGACTTAGGCTGTGGCGATACATTTGTGGTGAATTATTCTATTCCTTATTCTTATTTTTAGCGATCACCGTCTGTAACTCGTGACGGGAAAGTTCTGGTTGTTTATACACTTCTTAACTTTGGTTTTGTTTCCTAAGATGAGTGTTGCGTGCAAATTTTTTTTTACATATCTAACATATGTATGCAGGTTGCTGGTTCTTTGCTTTTCAAGCAGTTGCACTGTCTTCATAGGCAACTTACAAATAGTCGACGCTTACGACATGTTTGCTGGGGAGGCGATGAGTCTATTTTTGTTTGCCCACAAGGTATCCGTTAACCCACACCGGGATTCACGTTTTCGATAAGTAATGAATAAGAAAACCGTGGATACAGTAACGTAAAATGATCCTATTTTAAGTTTTATGGCATCTGAGTTGTCACCAATGACAAAATTCCTACCGCAAGCTGAATTTGATCACGTGACTATCAGACCTGTAGTTTAATTGTTGGTTAGTTGCGTATCCTTTACAGGACGTTGCAGAACCAACCCAGCAGCTCCTGGCTGTTGCGTGGTGTTTCTAGGAAAATTTACGTCCAGTAGTTTGCCTTGAACATTAGGAAAGATTGCCTAATAAACAGCATCCTTTCTCGAAAGCTGAAATATTTTGGTCATAACAAGCGCCACGACGGATTGGAAAAAATAATAGCAGAAGGCATGGTACCAGGAAGGAGGGGCAGGGGCCGACCGACACGAAGATGGGCACAGGATATAAGTGACTCCTTGGGTGTGAAAGTGCATGAGGCGGGAGAACTGGCGAAAGACAGAGTTTCTTTCAGGCAGACTGTGATGAGAGCGACGTTCTGCAAAGGACCTGCTACATGATGATGATGAGTTTGCCATTGCTTACTGGACGGTCGGCATTCTTGATACCACTGTCGAAACCGAAGCAAGGCGCATGACCCGCAGCTAGGATCGAACCCGGAATCCCGGCATTACGAAGAGTCCGCATCGACTTAGCCACAGAGCCGACTTTAGTTTAAAAGTTACTGTTTTAATTGGAACTGCTTGAGGGGCGAGGAACCAGTAGTCTGCATACATATAAGCCAGGTCTGTAAAACGCATGTACAACACCACTCAACTGCTAGAACAGAACCAAAATCTCGAAGTGGATGAACAACCGCGACGTTTCGTGGGAGTTTACAGCCGGCGAACGAGAAAGAAAAAAGATGCCCCTGCGCTACTGTGTTAGTATTTTAGCCAAATCAGTAGTGTCAAGATGGGCACTAAAGTCGGTGCCAGATTTTTTTAAAGTCAGGGGGTTGCATGTTCTCAAGGCTTGGTGTCCGCCTCGAGTGCTAGAGTTTTCGGGTTCAATTCCCGGTAAGAGCTGATATTTTTTTCCACGTGGACTTAGACTTCTAGTAATCCCCTCTGGTCTGTGGGTAATGAGAGCAAACGCCCCTGTGCATTGTTGTTGCACATGCAAAAAAAGCCCTTGGCAGTTGGAAATCGAAAAGAGTAGCCTAACGTCGCTGCCCGGGCAAAAGGTGGAGTTGAAAATCTACCCAAAGTATTTCAGGATCCTCGCTGATGCTACAGAGCCTGTGCACTGTGCTGAGCTTCTTCGGACTCAGACTTGAGTTAGAAGAATAACGGAGCACTTGTGTGTTACTACCCGTGTGCCATGATGTTAATCCGGTGTTCAAAACTCCAGAACCTCTTTGATATAAGTCTTATTGAACACCAGATGTGGCCAGCATACGAGAGTAAATCTTCTACCCCCCTCTCTCTCTCTATCTCCCTCTCTCTCTTTCCTTCTCTCCCTCTCTCTCTCTCTCTCTTTCTCCCTGTCTCTCTTTCTCTCTCTCTCGCTTTCTCTCTCTCTCTTTCTCTCTCTCTCTCCCTCCCCTTCTCTCTCCCTCTCTCTCTTTCTCTCTCTTTCTCTCTTTCTCTCCCTCTCTCTCTTTCTCCCCCCCCCTCTCTGTCTTTTTCTCTCTCTTTCTCTCTCCCTCTTTGTCTCTTTTTCCCTCTCTCTCTTTCTCTCCCTCTCTCTCTCTCTCTCTCTCTCTCTCTTTCTGTCCCTCTCTCTTTCTCTCTCTCTCTTTCTCTCTCCCTCTCTGTCTCTCTCCCTCTCTCTCTCTCTTTCTCTCTCTCTCTCTCTCTCTCTCTCTCTCTCTCTCTCTCTACTATCGCTGTATCGCTTTAGGTATTGACTGATTCTAAGAACAGTTTTGCTTTGTCTTCTACAGACCATCCTTGTCAATGGAACAGTTACAAGTATCACTCTTGAGACCACATCTGGTTAATCATCAATATGCCCCTGCCACTGAGCTGACTTGCAATCAAATGCATTACCTCAGAAGACAGGTATGCTGTTTTTGTCAACACTAGTATGTCTATAAAGTTTTATAAAAGTCACTAAAATTTTTCTCGGCAGAACTTGGACATTGATTTTTAAACTCTTAAAAAATATCCTGATAGGCTATTGAGCTTAAATATCACACACACACACACTTATCTGGAAGGGGTGCAAATATATCCTGAAAAAACTTTTTATAGATAATTTATGGTTACTACGTTACTATATTTATAAAGTGAAGATTATTTTTAAGGGAATGTTCATTATACTTGCATATAGTTGTTTCGTCCTTTTTAGGACGAAATTTTTTGTTATTTGAAGCACTACCCCGGCTTTTGCAGGCCATAAATGTGGCCAATTGTCTGAACGCGGTTTCTGGGACCTCTCCACGGCGATCCTCATCCACATGGTGGCACTTTGTGTCATCGGGTGTTTGTCGCTTGTGTGATGTCCTGGTGGGGTAGAAAGTCAGTCAGTTCAAGGGAATTAATCCAAGAGTTCACCACAACATTAGGGAGATCCCCCCACCCACCTAACTAAAAACAAAAACCTAACAGTTGAACAGTGTTTTTGTGACTTTAGGTGTTTCTAATCTGAATTGCGGCACTTTGTGTCATCGGGTGCGGTCCTGGTGGGGTTGAAGGTTGCTCGCTGGCTCACTCACTCACTCACTCACTCACTCACTCACTCACTCACTCACTCACTCACTCACTCACTCACTCACTCACTCACTCACTCACTCACTCACTCACTCACTCACTCACTCACTCACTCACTCACTCACTCACTCACTCACTCACTCACTCACTCACTCACTCACTCACTCACTCACTCACTCACTCACTCACTCACTCACTCACTCACTCACTCACTCACTCACTCACTCACTCGCTCGCTCGCTCACTCACTCACTCACTCACTCACCTGCTTTGGTTTGCTAATATTTGCTGATCTTGGCGTTATTTATTAGTCTATTGTTTTGTCCATAGTTTGTGATATGTTTAAGAAGAAGAAAGAAAAAAAAAACAACACAACTTTAACAGATGCAATCAACAATTGTCATTATTGTTCTTTTGTCACCGAGGTATCTTCGACATGGAAATTACAGACATAAGACTAGCCACTCCAATGAATAAAGTCTGCACGTCTCTGGAGAACCATTTTGTCTGTCCAATAGGTTCTGTCTTTCATCTAAGAGACTCAACGCCCAATACACCTTTAAAAATGTTCGAGTTAAAACCTTCTATAACCTGCCACTTGTATCCTTCCTTTTTGTGAAACACCCTCAACCTGTACTACACGTGGAACATAGTTTCCAATGTATCGTCATCGTCATCATCATCATCATTATCATGTGCCATACCGGTAAGAGTCGGCAGTCATGTTTCGCCATCTCACAGGATCACAAAAACCATAGATTAGGGAAATGCTCTAAACTAGGGCTGTACCGAATAGTGATTTTCACTATTCGGCCGAATACGAATAGCTGGACCAACTATTCGGCCGAATACGAATACGAATAGTGAATCATCATCATCATGTGCTTTGCCGGCTGGTATGGGCGATTATGCCTCGCCACAATCTGCGATCTCCTGCAGCACGTTTTAGTTCGTGTGCTGACACACCTCCATGAAAAACCTTCGTTCCATGTTGTCAGCATTAGGGCAGCTTTTTTTTTCTCACTGAAAATATTTCCAGCTGTACTAAACAGGAAAATACGACAAATACAGAGAGTCAAGATAAAAACCCGCAAGGCGAAACATCAAAAACAAAAATAACGCCGACGAAGAAAACAATGCCGTCCTCACAAGTCGCCCAGAGGCAAAGCCAGAAGATCAAACAACAAAGACAACGAAGAAACCGAACGTCGATCAAAACATTCAGCCGCTGCCGTTTCCACGAGACGACAAAAGAACAGATACGACACCCATAAATGATGACGAACTCCCGTTACTTCAAACAATCAACGAAGAGGACTCTCCACTCAAAGAAATCAAGCCGACAACACTAGAACACTTGCTTTTCTGCCCCTCTTACATTTTTAAGTGTTGCATTTTGTTTCTTCAGCAACACACCTAAAAACACTATACTCACAACACATACAAGATGGAAATAAAGGGGCACTTGATACGCTCATAGGTGGTGCACAAAGATAACGCTTGACAGTATAAACCAAGGTGGGAAATCTTGAAGTTTTTTTTCCACTAGTCCAGAAACGGTTGTAAGGTAACCACTATTCGTATTCGGCCCGACCGCAACTATTCGGCCGAATACCGAATAGTTATTGGGTCCACTATTCGGCCCCGAAGCGAATACGAAGCGAATATTCGGTACAGCCTTACTCTAAACACTGATACTTAGAAATAAGTGGATTCTTGTTTGTAATTGTTTCCTTTTTCGTTTGTATCATGTGCCGATAAAGGCTTTGTTTGTCGTTTATGTTTGTGTTTTGTGAAATTGAAAAGTTTCTACCTTCTTGTCTGGACTGATTCCTTTTCATGGTACTTTATATTTGCCCAGGAATTCGACAGCTTCCAGGCTGAGAAGACTCCATTTCCCACTTTGGACATTGCAGTAGAAGCGCTCCGTAAACATGTCAACAAGAGTGCTTACGATGCCTCCGAAGGTAATTAACACTACAAAAAAAAAAAAAAAAAAAGTAAAGGCCCAATCGGCAGTCGATGGATGATGTGGTCAACATCACGTCAGTCACATTTACTTTCAAGGACACCAACCGGTGCCCATTTTAAGCTGGGTGGATCTGGTTGCGAAGAATCAGTGTTGATGTCAGTCTTGCCGTTCTTTTTAGCATGAAATTATTCGTTGTTTGAAGTCCTACTCTGGCTTTTGCCTAATCCCTGAACGCGGTTTCTGGGACCTCTTCACGGTGATCCTCATCCACATGGTGGCACATTGTGTCATCGGGTGTTTATCGCTTGTGTGATGTCCTGGTGGGGTAGAAAGACAGTCAGTCTGGATGCGAAGGTCTATTTTAAAATACATCCGTTACGATGCGGATTTGAATCCTAGACCTTCGTGTCGGAGGCGAGCATGTAGTCACTTGGCTGTCTCGGCTCCTAAAGTTATTTGTTAGTTTAAAAATAATAGCACACCCCAGGGGTATCAACTATAGGGTCAGTAAAGAAAAACAAAGAACTATTTTCATGCCAGGGGTGTAATGGAAATATGATACTGGACTCGTATTTTTTCTAGACCGATCGGAATTCGGTGGATGAATTAGCCAACATCCTCTCGATCGCCTTTACTTTCCAGGACTTCTCCTTGCACCTATTTCAGGCTGGGTTGACATAGAAGCTAAGATCATTGTTGAAAAACAAAATCCGAGAGGATAGGGATTCGAACCCAAAACTTTCCGGTAGGAGGTGAGGCGCCTAGCTGCTACGCCACCGCGGCTGCCAGGTATATTGCACTAAATCCAAACTTTATAAAACAATTGTCAATTTATGGGTGCCTCGATTAACAGTACATCTGCTGCCTTTACTTCCAGTGAAATTGTATGATGCTCTATTTAAGTTAGCCGACCTGTGAGCACTCTTTCTCGATGCCTATTGGAACCTAAGACATTCTAGCAGGCAGATAGGAGTTTAGCCACTGTGCCTTCACGGCTAATTAGACTATTGCTATCTTGTCTTACCGTGGGAGCAGTGGTTAAAGATACGTGCCAAGATACTGGCCACAGTTAAATCCCATTTCTTCTTCGCTTTGACTAGCTGTAAACTCCGGCAGAAAGTTCTGGTTGTTCTTCAACGTTTGGATTTGACCGTGTCCCACAACTTGATTTTTGCGTACATTTTCGTCCTACACTTGGCTTATTTGTTTGCAGGTTGTTGGTTCCTTACATCTCAAGCAGATGCACTGAGACTTTGAAGAAAGTTGGTCGCCTTGTAGGACATGCTTGTTGGTAGCAGCATGAGGAGCTAATGTCCCGACCTGTACTGCCCCGTGACGTAGCCAGAGCTTTAGAAACTGTGTGCTGGGTAGCTAAGAATTTTATAGGGATTTTTTGGTTAAGAATGCTGCGAAGAAGAAAATGACCATGCAACATCATTATAGGCTTTGGTCAAGTATATTCCCCATGTGGGTTCTGAAGCCCTGTTGCAGGGAAAACAATAAGAAGAAACTCCACTAGGGAGCATGTACAGCAGGAGTCTACCAATCATTAGTAGAAGTAACCTCTCGTCCACAAATGTTTCGGCCCACGAGCTCCCATAAATTTTCAGAGAATGGGCCCACCTGAGTCCATGAGGCTCAGGGTTAATTTTCTCCTGCTGCACGTATTACCGGATATTCTCGGACAGGGACAAGACGAAATTGGTGACTTTGCAAATGGCACTGTGAGATACGAAGTGTATTTACATAGTCGTCGCGGTAGCATATTTAGAGCAGTCACCTTACCTGGACGACCAAGTGGCAAGCTTACGGTTGGTTTATCGGACACATGTTAGACTTTGTCGGCAGATGGCAGTGGGACACTAGCAGACAATTCGGACACGATGGACTTTAAGGGGTAAGATTTTCTTTTTCTCTAGAGACCCGGACTAGCTATACAAGAATAGACCCCCTGCCTAACCAAAAGCATGTCGCAAGGGTCGACTAATTACAGCTTTCTTCGAAGTCAGAGTACATCTGCCTGAGAGGCAAGGAACGACCAGTCTGCATTCAAATGAATTAGATCTGTAAAACACTTAAAAGTCTGGAAAAGGACCACAGTCTTCAAGAGGACGAACAACCAAAACTTTCCGCCGGAGTTTACAGCTCGTGAACGCCAAGAAGAAGAAGAAGGTCAAGTAAACGGAAAGGCCATCATTTCTATACTCTGTGTTACTGCAAAGTCTCTCTCTCTCTCTCTCTCTCTCTCTCTCTCTTTCTCTCTCTCTCTCTCTCTCTCTCTCTCTCTCTCTCTCTCTCTCTCTCTCTTCTCTCTCTAACTTACTATCCCCACCCTTTCCCCACGATGGTTCCCATAGCCGCGTTTCCTTCTTTACTGCATGTTTCTACCACCTTTTACCATATACAAATCTCAAATAAAAGGAAAAGCAGAACTATTAGAGCTAGTCAATGTAACATTATCGCAAACGACATGTTAGCGTTGCGGCTAGAAAGCCGTCATCATCCCATTACATGCATAGGAAATGCGATAAAATACGAACGCAAATACAAGAATCACTCACAGTATCACACAATACAATATCACACAATACAGTATCATACAATACAGTATCATACAATACAGTATCATACAATACAGTATGATACAATACACTAACACACAATACACTATTAAACAATACAGTATCATACAAAACACTATCACACAATACACTATCACACAATACAGTATTATACAATACACTATCACACAATACAGTATTATAAATACACTATCACACAATACAGTATCAGAGAATACACTATCACACAATACACTATCCCACAATACACTATCACACAATACCCTATCACACAATACCCTATCACACAATACCCTATCACACAATACACTATCACACAATACACTATCCCACAATACACTATCACACAATACACTATCACACAATACCCTATCACACAATACAGTATCATACAATACACTATCACACAATACAGTATCAGAGAATACACTATCACACAATACACTATCCGACAATACACTATCACACAAAACACTATCACACAATACCCTATCACACAATACAGTATCATACAATACACTATCACACAATACACTATCACACAATACAGTATCATACAATACACTATCACACAATACAGTATCATACAATACACTATAACACAATACAGTATCATACAATACACTATCATACAATACACTATCCCACAATACACTATCACACAATACACTATCACACAATACCCTATCACACAATACACTAGCCTACAATACACTATCACACAATACACTATCACACAATACACTATCCCACAATACACTATCATACAATACACTATCCCACAATACACTATCACACAATACACTATCACACAATACCCTATCACACAATACACTAGCCTACAATACACTATCACACAATACACTATCACACAATACACTATCCCACAATACACTATCACACAATACACTATCACACAATACACTATCACACAATACACTATCCCACAATACACTATCCCACAATACACTATCACACAATACACTATCACACAATACACTATCACACAATACACTATCCAAAATACCCTATCACACAATACAGTATCATACAATACACTATCACACAATACACTATCACACAATACAGTATTATACAATACACTATAACACAATACAGTATCAGAGAATACACTATCACACAATACACTATCCCACAATACACTATCACACAATACAGTATCATACAATACACTATCACACAATACACTATCCCACAATACACTATCACACAATACACTATCACACAATACCCTATCATACAATACAGTATCATACAATACACTATCACACAATACAGTATCAGAGAATACACTATTACACAATACACTATCCGACAATACACTATCACACAATACACTATCACACAATACACTATTACACAATACACTATCACACAATACAGTATAATACAATACACTATCACACAATACACTATTACACAATACACTATCACACAATACAGTATAATACAATACACTATCACACAATACACTATTACACAATACACTATCACACAATACAGTATAATACAATACACTATCACACAATACACTATTACACAGTACAGTATCATACAATACACTATCACACAATACAGTATCATACAATACACTATCACACAATACAGTATCATACAATACACTATCATACAATACACTATCACACAATACACTATCACACAATACACTATCACACAATACAGTACAGGCATTTAAATTGGCAGAAACAGAGAGTGGCAGTTTTGGAAGGGAGGGTCACACAAGTGAGGTGAACTTTTAAGAGCGTTATAAAACGAGACAAGTGGGGGGGGGGGGGGTGGTTTTGTTGCCATAAACTGTGCAAGGTGGGATATTCCCCCCCCCCCCCCACACACACACAAAATATAAATAAAATCCCAAACTTAGTTCCTCATTATTGAATATTTCACTGGGAAGCAGCCGGTGTGGCTTCTAAGATCCAGTGATCACATGATTCCATTTTGGAAGGGGAAGAATACATTCCCTGCCTTCAAAGAACACGTCGTCAAAGACAACCAAGGAGTTAGCTGAGATCGGATGTGTTAGGAACAGATTTCATAGCCTAACTATAAACCACAACACAACGCTCAAAAAAGGACTTCTAAACTTTGGCATAAAGCATCCGTTTATACTAATTCCCCCCCCCCCCTTTACGACATTCTTAGATACATAACATTAAAGACAGCCACCCCCCCGCCCACCCATCCAAAAATGCATGGTAGCTTATATTTCTGACCTCTACTACTACAAGTGCCTATATCTCTTAAATTATTTGCCTTAAATGCCCACCACCCACTGTGCTGGCACGCCAGACAGAAACGAACATGACATTTTGAGGAACGGGAAGTATATTATTTGAAATCTTGTCAGCAAATGAACATGCCTGCAGTATGTCGTAGAAATACCGTTTTTAAGTAGTTTAAAAATAAAAGACATATTATTATTACAAAATCTAGTTTGCAAAATAGCTATTACAATAACACTTCACTCTAGGGATTGAAGAACTACGACAAGGCATCTGCCAGTTTCACCGCCATTTTGATAACTTGAACTTTGAAGCGGATGAAGTCATTGTCGGATCTGGAAGTAAAGAACTCATTATGCTGTTAATGTTAGTGTTCAATGGGGGTGAGTTCATTCATATTTTCTTCCTTTTTTTTTCTTTTTCGTTTTCCATGCAGTCATCCAATATTTTCTTCATTCGTAACTGACTGTCTCTATTAGGCACTTGTGAAATTTTACTGTCGATCTAACTGGCCAGTCAGATTGTTTGTAGAAAGATTATGTGTATTATTTTTTTTTACGAGCCTTCCATTGGCTTTATGTATGTGTGTTCTGATTTTCTTTGCAGCAGTTTTTCAGCAGTCACCCCTTAATTGCAATACCTAATGCATATATTAGTTTCTTTAGAAAATGTTGCTTAACATCAGGAGTCAATAATAATACAATAAAAATAAAGTTTGTTCGTTTGTAAATATCATTATGGCAGAACACACAGCCTTAAGAAATACACGCAGACCAAAAAGACTACCCAAAAAAAAAAAAAAAAAAAAAAATTCAGACTTGTTGTTTCAGACCCTATGCTCTTTGAGCGTATAAAGGAAATAATAAAATATAAAGCAAACACTGCGAATCTTATCAAAGTCTACTCTTACGAATGTCACGCACACCCGTTTTACAATTCTTATTTGTATGCAGAAAGTTGGTTCCTTGCCTCTCGAGCAGACGAACTACGGCTTCATATGAAACCCCTCATTAGTCGACTCACCCGACGTGCTTTTATGGGAAGGCAGTGAGCCAATTCTTGCCCCCCCCCCTTTTTTTACAAAGGGGTCACGGAACCCACACTGAATTCGAAAATGTGGTTAGTTCCACGAAAGTCTCCCCACGGACAGCCCATATACACACTAGCTCACTTCTGATTCGTCGACCTTCAGTCAAGCGACCTTCGCACACTGCTACGCGTGGTGTTCGACAATGTCATTGATAACGCGTGTTGTATATTTAAGCACGCCAGAGCTTGTATCACTACAAAAATATTTAGAAACCGGGTCTAACACACAACCTCCCTAGAGAGGGCTGCAACCTATATCACATGCATTCTCTTTCTCTGAAGAAAAACGTCAGTGCAAGCCAAAAAAGAAACAACATAGCGGCAACCAGTAACCTACCGGACAGCAGAACAATCTAAAAATTTATGAATAGAACGTGACCCATGTTTGGGGAGATTATCGGGGAACTGACCGAAAATGTTATTGTTAATCACTATCATAAATCATACCGGATCCGTCGCAATCTGCAAAATAAAAATTGGTTAAAATGTATCTCTCGTATTCCCTTCATACTCGCTGGCGAAGTCACTTTACTTTGGAGTTCTATTCTATCTTATTCGGATTGTCCTGTTTCACATAGTGAGAATTTTACACATGCAGGTTTCTTTAACTCTATCGTTGATACACAACTTCTGTTGCCTGCGGATTTGAAGGTCATGTGTTCAAACCCGCAGCGTGCCGGATTTGTTTTAAACGTGTCGTTGGCTGCCATGTCGTCCTGGCCTTAAAAGGGTACCAGGTAAAGTCCTGGGAAGTAAAGGAGGTCAAGCGAGATGGTCTTTAAAAACATGAGTCTAGCCTAATATACCCATATACCAGACCTCCACTAGCGTGTAAAGGGACGTACCATTCATCTCTTGTGACTGGCCTTCTCCTTTCAGTGGGTGACTCCATGTGTTTGTAGGGCTGTAGGTGTAGTTTCTCTCCACATCTTCTTGGTCTGCCTCAAGATCTACTTTTATTTAACTCTTTTTATGTACGCAGTTTGTGCCTTTGTGTTATCGTTTATGCATATATCATGCAATATATGTTTGTCTTTTTGTGCCTTAGTGTTGTCGTTTAGGCAGACATCATGCAATATCTGTGTGTCTTTTTGTGCCTTTGTGTTATCGTTTAGGCAGACATCATGCAATATCTGTGTGTCTTTTTGTGCCTTGGTGTTATCGTTTAGGCAGATATCATGCAATATCTGTGTGTCTTTTTGTGCAGATATAATGGTTAGCTCGACCTCCTCCTCCTCCTACAAGACCCAGGTCGTGTTTACAGGTCACACACCTGTGCTGATTGAAACTCGCCAGGAGGATTCGTTTAGAATCACACCTGAATCGATTCAACAGGTGAGTCCTCTGCTAGTTGGTTACCTGTCACATATCACAGACAATATCTACCTACATAATTAAATTGGCAACCACAACTTTCCCCGTTTGAGTGGACCCGGCGTACAAGTCGACCTCAACATTTTTAGCTAAGGATTCCGTGTTTGCCCAACGCCTACTACAAAATATATATATATATATATATATATATATATATATATATATATATATATATATATATATATATATATATATATATATATATATATATATTATATACACATATATATGTGTATATATTTATCGACTCTCAAACATACATTGGGCATCAGTAGGTTAGTCCACCAAACAAATGGCCCTTTTTGCGACCGTGGCATGTGGGGTACGTGATAGCAAAGGACTGACTTTTTTCCACGCCTTTGTTCGTACTTGGCATGTAGGGCAAGACCTGTACTGTATACACCAATCCGCACTCGGTGAGCATCACAGGAATTTACCTGGTAACCATTTAAGGCCATGTCGACCTGAGCCAATGACATTGGGGAGGGGGGAGGGGTATGGCTCCTTCAGGATCTGAACCCACGACCTTTGCATCCACAGGCGAGAGGGAATATGGTGCTAGACGTTTATATGTAGAGAGGTCGCCTTTACTTCCCAGGACCTTACCTCATACAGATTTTAGGTCAACCTAGGGACCAGAGTCATTTTCGAAGACAATTTGACGCGATGTGGATTCGGACTCAACACCTTCAGGACGGTAGGCAAATGTCTAGCTTCCCGACCACTGCTAATATGCCAGATATGTTCACCATACTTGTCTGTCTGTCGGTCGGTCTGTATGTTTGTATATATTTGTTTATCACTGTCGGTCTGCTTGTCTGTACGTCTTTATCCGGCCGTCTGTCAGCCAGTCTGTCTGTTTTTGCCTGATATCGTTGTAGTTTGGACTGGCAATTGATCCGTCTGTCTCTCTGTACATCTGTCTACTTACTTTTTTTTTGCCTGCCTGTAGATCTTTGTCTGTCCCTCTGTCTGTCTGCCCGTCTGTCCATTTTTGTTTTGTGCAATTATAGTTTGGTCTTGCAATAGGTCTGTCTGTGTATCTGTTTACCTACCTCTGTTTATCTACACGTCTGTTTGTTTTTTTGTTTGGTATAGTTTTTGTCTGGTAATGTTCTGTCTGTCTGGCTGTCAGACTGAATGAAGTTTTTTGTCCCAGTAGTTTATTTTGGTTATATGTAATGATAATGTGTTAGTTGCCCAGTCTGTCACTTTTTGTGAGTCGTTTTTAAACATTTTTGTTAAATAAATAAGGTTGTCAAAGAAAAGTCGTTGAGCCACAACAAACTTCTAATCATGAAGAATCCTTGCAATACAAGTGAGTCTGACATTTAAGAGAAGTGTATATTTCAGTAACTAGCTGATAGAGAGAGAGAGAGAGAGAGAGAGAAAGAGAGAGAGAGAGAGAGAGAGAGAGAGAGAGAGAGAGAGACACTGGGAGAGATTTAAAAAAGAGAGAGAAAAGAGATGCAGAATGCTTGAGAAGGCAAAGAAAGAGACAGAGACTTTGCAGGAGAAAGGAAAGACAGAAAGGACGAAAGAAAGAAAGAGAAGAAAGAAAAGAAAGAAAGTAAAAGAATACAAAAGAAGAAAGCGATATTGAGATAGCGCGCGCCACGAGAGAGAAAGAGAGGAAGAGAGAGAGCAAGAGATCAAGAGAGAGAAAGAGAGAGACAGACACAGAGAGAGAGCGAGAGAGAGAGAGAGAGAGAGAGAGAGAGAGAGAGAGAGAGAGAGAGAGAGAGAAGTATAAGGACTATAATTACACAGTTGAGATATATAGTTGCTGGACCTTTATTTTTTCTGGAAGACTGAGTGGACTTCTACATTCTTGAGCTCACATGGACCATCTTTGTAGATCTCTGGATCCATAATATTTCAGAACCCTTATCTCTGACTTCAACGATTTATTGTAATCTGCCGAGAAATTAGAAAGACTGGCTCTCATTGTGAAGTTTGGGTTCGAATCGTAAAGACCATGGTGATGTTATCTCATGGCAAACATAATTGTCATACAACCCCTAAAAAGTGGTAAATAAGAAAGCAGGACCGCAACTACTACAATCCCAAACAAGATCAGCACACAGTTCAATTTATGGCATGAAACTGGGTCCCTTCATCATCATCATCATCATCATGTAATTGTATTACTTAAGATATCACAAAAGGCTTGAATAATTCGTACGCTCAATTCTATCCAGAGCAATATTTGTCGACATCATGTGTGGGATCCATTCTGCAGTAGTCAGTATCGTCACATTATTTGTGGACATCATGTGTGGGATCCATTCTGCCATAGTCCGTGTCGTCACATTATCTGTCGACATCATGTGTGGGATCCATTCTGCCATAGTCCGTGTCGTCACATTATTTGTCGACATCATGTGTGGGATCCATTCTGCCATAGTCCGTGTCGTCACATTATTTGTCGACATCATGTGTGGGATCCATTCTGCCATAGTCAGTGTCGTCACATTATTTGTGGACATCATGTGTGGGATCCATTCTGCCGTAGTCCGTGTCGTCCCATTCTTTGTCGACATCATGTGTGGGATCCATTCTGCTTAGTCAATGTTGTGCCAATCTTTGTCGACATCATGTGTGGGATCCATTCTGCCGTAGTCAATGCTGTGCCAATCTTTGTCGACATCATGTGTGGGATCCATTCTGCAGTAGTCTGTGTCGTCACATTATTTATCGACATCATGTGTGGGATCCATTCTGCCGTAGTCCGTGTCGTCACATTATTTGTCGACATCATGTGTGGGATCCATTCTGCCGTAGTCAATGCTGTGCCAATCTTTGTCGACATCATGTGTGGGATCTATTCTGCCGCAGTCAATGCTGTGCCAATCAATGTCGACATCATGTGTGGGATCCATTCTGCAGTAGTCAGTATCGTCACATTCGTTGTTCTTCAAAATATACTTTGTATGTTTATTACTTCGGAGTTTTTAAATATATATTTTCAGCTGGGGCCTATTATAGTGAAGAGCACCTACAGAAACTTGCGTAAGTTAATAATTACTTCTTGTGTGAATGTGGGTAATCTGTGTCTCCTCGAAAAACTGCCATCACTGTCACCATCATCATTATTATCATAATCATCATCATCATTGTCATATTATGACCATCAACATCAACAGTAACAACAGAGAGCCAAAGTCAACTTTTGTATATTAGCATGCCTTTTTTGCGACTTCTAGTGGGAAAAGTGAGAAGGGGGGGGGGGGGGGGGGGAGAACACGAGTAAAGAATAATGAAAATATATATAAGTTAAAAAAAAAGAATGCTAAATATTATTTCCCTTTTGAAATAACTCACAACACATCTAGAATGTGAGTTTGGTGCGGCCAGGCCTAAGCGTTCATGTATTTTAAGCACACTCCCCGCCCCAGCGGCCCCCTCTCAATTCCTGTAAGGATGGTTGATCGCCAGTACAATTTAGGAAAATTTGCGACAAGGTTATATGCCCAGCCGTGTGTAGACGGTCCACATACATTCTTTGGAGATGTGGATATACAGAAGATTAGGTCATATTTCAAGGAAACAAACGCTATCGAATACAGAGGTACTGAGGAAATAGGGAATGAGAAGAGAGTTGCTAGGTGAAATAAAAAAGAGACAAGTGAAATATTTTGGCCACATTAAAAGACATAACAGTATTGTAAAGATCATCCTAGAGGGAAAGGTTCAAGGTAGGCGAGCAGAAGGCAGAAAACGTTACAAGTGGGAGGATAACATCAAGAGATGGACAAACAGCAGTATGAGTGAGTGTACATCAAGGGCAAGAGACAGGGCTTGTTGGAGATCCATTGCAGCCAACCTTTGTTGTGGAGACGGCACCTATTTGATTGATTTCATTATACATTTTGTAATATTTGAAATATATTATTACGTTTATTTGCCATTCAGCATGTAATTATAATGATTTATGTGCACTTAAACAAAATGTAAGCCTCTTGAACGCCATGTTCCTTATAAAATTATAAGGGACCACCCTATTCCCCATCCACCTATGTATTTCTTCGCGGCATCGCCCCTGTTGATTTTGGGATGTACATATATAAGATTTTACGACCTTCCTTTTACGTGTAGGGAGGTCTGCAGAAAACACAATATTATTGTTGTCAGCGATGAGAACTATGCCAGACTTCGTTACCACGGAAACCATACGTCACTATGCCAGGTAAAAGTTCTGAAACGATGTAACGTTACCGTGTACTAAATGTGTATTAGTAAATGGAAATCGTAAATTACATAAATGGAGTTATATTGGACATTACGGGTACATTTTAAGCTGTTTTGAAAAAAATTTTTGTGTGCTACCAGTCCCTATGTAAAGTAAGTAGAGGACCCGTTTCTACGCCTATTCGGCATTACGCCACAGATCGACGCCTAGAGAAACGAGTCACTGAGCACATTCCAGTATAGGTGGAAAAAGCCATGCAAAAAGAAAAAAAAAATTATAATATTCAAAATAAGAATACTGGGCGCAAAGTCCGTCCATCTGCAATAGCACGCCATCTTCTAAAATCTGGACACGTGGTGACTAAAGATTTCAAATCCTTCATACGTCAACCAATGGCAGAACGCTAAGATGTCTCAAAGCTTCCAAGATTCGTCACCTGCACCCGGAACTCTGTATTCAGAAAGAGATGGTTTTATCTTTACGACTTCCCTGGTAAAAACAGGCAGTCATGTTTGATCGGTGTTGAAATTGTACTTCAGTTATAAAGGATTCACTTATTTGCTTCATTTATGTAATTGTTACTGTAGTATGCACCTGACGAGATACAGCAAAATATGCCAGGCAATAAATTGTGCAATCTATTGTTTGTGTCTTCTTTGTTCAAATCTATATTTTATTTGCTGGGTGATGTGTTCACTATCACATCGACTGCCTTTACTTCCCAGGACTTTTACCTGGTACCTATTCAAGGCTGGGTCTAACTGCGAACCAAGGTAATTAAAAAAAAAAAAACATGTGCGGTTCTGTCAGGGCCCGAACCTTCAACCTTCCGATCCGCAGGCGAGCGTCTAGTCGTTACACTGCATGGGCCCCTTACCAGTGCCAAATGTGGACATTAATTATAAAAAGAAAAAGAAATGAAAAGAAATGAAATGCCCGTGACGAAACCTGAACATAAGAACAGGAGACAAGTTGAGAAACGACGATTCGGGAAAAAAGTTAGAACGGAACTATTGCTTATCATCTCACATAACATAATGAAAGCAGAGCTAAAGGTGACCCACCCAAACTACAACTGGAGTATAGAATAACTGTCTGAGGCCATGAATATCAGCAGCTACGCAGTACTCGCCAGGGTTCGCACGAGGAGCCTCTTCAAAATCTGACATTGAAATGCAGACGAGGACTAGAGAATAATAATACTAATAAGTAGGATGGGGACCCAGGTCAACATAGCTTTAAATGGGTACGAGGTAAAGTGCTGGAAAGTAAACGCGGCCGTCGTAAACCTCACCACATTACCAAGTGAGTGCCGATTGGTCTATAAAATATAGGTCTAGCCCTATATACACCTGAAGGTGTGAAAAGGTCCGTTACTTTAAAACAGGTTAGAGTACGAAGGATATGAAGTGACTATTGCAGTTTTGTGAGCTGAGTAGGGACGTTAAGAGAAGAACAATTGGAGCACACAGACACAATAAGAGGTTGGAAATGAAGAGAGACAGAAGGATGTAGACATCTTGATTACCAACGCCATGCATGTTTTTTTAAGAAGAAGAATGCTACGTTATATAAGATAAGGAGAGGTTCTTTTACCCGAATCGATGTGTTTTGCAATTTCAGTTTTATGCAGAGGGAACCATTCTATGTACAGGTGTGTCCAAATGGGCCAATGCCGGTGGGTGGAGGGTGAGTGATGTGTTGAAATACTTCTTATAATTTCCTCTGTGTGTTATGTGCACATCTCTCTCTCTCTCTCTCTCTCTCTCTCTCTCTCTCACACGCACACACACACACACAAACACACACACAAACACACACACACAAACACACACACATTGGCATTGCTGAAAAAAAACAGTCAAGGAAACTATCTAGGCAACCATAACTGACTGCCTTTCTACCCCACGAGGACATCACACAAGCGATAAACACCCGATGACAAAATGTGCCACCATGTTAGTGAGGATCACCGTGGAGAGGTCACAGAAACCGCGGGAAGCCTTTAGGCCATATTTATGGCCAGCGTCCCCTGGCAAAAGCCAGATTAGTGTTTCAAATAGGGCTGTACCGAATATTCGCTTCGTATTCGCTTCGGGGCCGAATAGTGGACCTATTGACTATTCGGTATTCGGCCGAATAGTTGCGGTCGAGCCGAATACGAATAGTAGTTACCTTACACACGCTTCTGCATACACGGCCTTAATGCTGACAACATGGAACGATTTTTTTTTTTTTGAAAGCTAATGCAGCTTTCCTGCATTAACTAAGCTGTCAGTGACAATTTCCAAGTTTGAGTTACTTGTTATAATACTAAGGATTCTTTCATTCCTAGTTATTAGTTACCACAGACTGACTGAAGGATGCAAAACATAAAATGGTTTTAAATGTTTACTATTCTGTACGAATACTAACTAGTATGGAAAAAAATTTAACTCCGGCCACATCCAAGTCGATAATATGAAAATCAAACGAACGGAAACATATAAGTACTCTGTGCAAACTTCAACTGCTCCAACATGCTGAGAGAAGAAATACAATCTAGAAATAAAGTTTACTATGCCCTTCAATATCTGCTAAAGTCAAAGTATCTGTCTCGCAACACCAAGATCAAAATATATAAAACGTTGATTAGACCAGTCGTTTTATATGGCTCTGAAACTTGAAGCAGAAATAAAAGAGATAAGGCCTTATTACAGGTTTGCGAAAACAGTCTTACGACAAATCTTTGGACCCATCAAAGATGCTAAAAGCGGGGAATGGAGAGTGAGAAGCAACAACGTAACACATAATCTGTTTAAATCACCATTGATCACTGGCATCATAAGAGCTAACAGACTAAAATGGTTGGGGCATGTAAAAAGAATGTCAGATGACAGATAAGCAAAAACTGTATACACAAGGGGATGAATGGTCGCAGACCGCGAGGCAGACAAAAATGAAGTTCGAGAGAGAATGTCCAGCCAGACCTGCAAACAACTGGTGTCACAAATTATGAAGAGAAGGCCAGCCAGAGAAATGAATGCGGCAGTAAACCTCAAAGGCTCAGAATGCTAAAGAAGAAGATGACTATTCTGTGCTACTTTACGTGAAGTAAAAGTTCAGCATACATTTGACATTATGAATGTGTATGTGTGTGTGTGTGTTTGAGTGTGTTTTAAATATATATTTTATACACTATTCGTATTCGTATTCGTATTCGGCCGAATAGTTTGTCCCGTTATTCGTATTCGGCCAAATAGTGAAAATCACCATTCGGTTCAGCCCTAGTTTCAAAAAACTAAAAATTTCATCCTAAAAAGGACGAGAAGTATAATTAGGCAACCATAAAAAGAAAGAAAAGTTTTCTATATCTTTTTCTGCTCCCCCTCCCATCTCTCTCTCTCTCTCTCTCTCTCTCTCTCTCTCTCTCTCTATCTATCTATCTCTCTCTGACACATACACGATTGCCTGGAAAAATGCTAGGGAATTTTAATTATCTGTAAAACCATAGTCCGCTTCTGTGGCTTAGGTACTGCGAACGCGCTTCGTAATACTGGGTTCGATCCCAAATGCAAACAATTCGTCTTACGTTGGTTTCGACAGCGGTACCGAGAGCTGATCGTTCACAAAGCAATGGCAAATTACGGAACGTAAACTTGGCCTAGAAAAAACAACAGCAAAAAAAAAAAAAAAAAAAGAGAGAGATTTTGGTTCTGCAGCGTCCTGTAAAGGATATGCAGCTAACGTTTCTTATGCAAAAATAAGAAGAAGAGACCTCTGTCTCTCTCTTTCTCTCTCTCTCTCTCTGTATGTCTCTCCCCCCCTCTCTCTCTCTCTCTCTCTCTCTCTCTCTGTCACTGACATCTAAAACAGGAAGACAAAAAACAAAAACAAAGAAGAATCACACGCGAAACCACAGGAAGAAGACGAAATCATCATCCTTTCCTCACCCGAGCTCTTTCTTATTTGTAAGACTTGGTTCACATTGCAAGTTTTTTTACTGGTGATTACGGGAGCAGCAGTGATGTAGCGGATAGACACTCACCCGCGGATCAGAAGATCGTGGGTTCAAGTCCTGACAGAACCGGGCTTGTCTCAAATATTACCTTTGCTTCCAGGCCGAACCAGCCTCCAGTGTGTAACAGGAAGTAAAGGCCCCAGTCGTGATGCTGACCACATCACCCACCCAGTGCCAATTGGTCTGTAAAATAAAGGTCTAGCCCTATATGCCCATACGGCTGAGGGTATTGAAAAAGGTCCTTTTACTGTGGTTATGCGAGTGTGCACTATTTTACAGCGACGGAAGGACTGATCATTTGTAATGTCCTACACTGTCCATACAGATTGGATTTAACATGTATCCCAGGGAGCTGTCTCATTTACTGTCTGCGGTCAAAACGGCGGCAGACCACAGTTATTCTTGTGCTCCAGTTCCCATGCAGTATGCGTTTGCTGAGGTGACTATTGTGTTCATTGTTTGTACATCGTTTGTTTGAATTGTCCTCCTCCTTCTTTTTGTCACCATCATCATCATCATCTTCTTTTTCTTCTTCTTCTTCTTCTTCTTCTTCTTCTTCTTCTTCTTCTTCTTCTTCTTCTTCTTCTTCTTCTTCTTCTTCTTCTTCTTCTTCTTCTTTCTCTGACATCAGCCGCTTCTACTCTTCCTTTTTGCCTTCTCTTTCCAGTTGGTGACATCAAATGTGTGTAGATCTGTCTGGATTGTATCTCTCCATCGTCTTCTTTGTCTGCCTCCTGATTTATGTCCATCCAGCTCCATTTGTGCAGACAGGTCCAATCCCCATAGTCAAACTGCAGAATATAAAGTAGTTAAGTTACAACAGTCTTTGACGCAAAGCGTTAAAAAGTATTTAAAACACACAGACCGTTGTGGTTTGATTGGGCAGGGGAGAAAAAAAGGGGGGGGGGGGGGGGGAATTTGTTTGCCAGATAGTAAATTACCAAGCAAAAGACGAGCAGTAAAGTAAATACAATATTTGTAAAACAATGTTGTAATAATGTTCTCAATGTTTCGTCATAGGTTTTGCAGAATTTAGAGGCATGTCAAGATTACATACATCATACCACAAGAGTCATGAAAGCTGTTGTATCTTTCTCTACCAGGTAAGTGAAGTGTTTACTAGAATACTCTTTATGAAGATGTTTCGACGCCTGCAGCTATGAAATGTCTGCCCTTACGCGAGTTACAACACCGGAGTTTTGGGAATGCCCCGAGTGCTGTGATGTCAATTCTTGACTCAACTCAACTCAACTCAACTCAACTCACCAGATTAGAGAAATTTTGTTCCTGCAGAGGGTTTCGATTTTTATAACTTCATTACTAGCAGGGGGAGTCCCCTTGGCGGAGCGGCTAGACGCTCGTCGCGGATCGGAAGGTCGTGGGTTCGCTCCCTGGCAGAGCAGGACTTTTTTCAAAAATGACCCTGGCTACCAGGTCGACTCAGCCTTGAGTGGGTATCGGGTGCAGTCACGGGAAGTAGAGGCGGCCGGCGTGATGCTGACCACATCACTGATCTTGTGCCGATTGGTCTACAAAAATATAGGTCTAGCCCTATATGCCCAAACGTATAAAGGCATGGTAAAGGGTCCTTTACTTTACTAGCTATGGTAGGACCAAATCAAATGATTTCGGGGACCTATTACACGGAGCACAGTGGCAAAAGTCTTGCCTGCAGGCCCAGGGATCTTATTTTCCAAATGTCGTCTGGGTTAACATGCCTCAAACAGATCCTTGGTTCAACGGTTAGCTCTTTTGTACAACCCGATTGTCTGGTATTCCTCACTCCTGGACTAATTGAAGAATAATATCTGATTCAGGGGCGCCGGAGGAAATGATAAATGGTGGTCCGGGACTAAGCGCCACCCCCTCCACATATGTAGTACTTTATTGTCAAAGTATTCGTTTATAGATTTCATATGATTTCAAATGTACTTTTTAATGTTAGATACTACTCACGAGGCCCCCCCCCCCTTTTTCCGATCTTGTCCGGCTGTGATATTTTGCGGCGGTTCCCATGGGCTATACTATGTTGTAGGGGTGCTATCAGATGCTTTACTTCGCCGTCGTGTGAAAGACTGTTAAGTGTGGAATGTGTTGTTGTGAGTAGCTTAGGCGCCGCAGGCGCCTGTATGCAAGGAATAAGTATTTCAGGGGGAAGCACTGAAGGCGCGACAATTCGCGGGTACCGAATCATGGATGTTTTTGTAATTTTACGCTCTTGGCGGTGGCTTTTGTCGGTGTTGGGAGTGTTTAAAACGTTCAAAAAACACCCCTAGAACACTGGACAATCAGTGGAAACCGCCAAGAAATCTCTCAGGCAAACGAGATGGGGTGACTTTCGTGAATGACGCCGAATGTTATTACTGCTGTTGTTACTATAATTGTCATTATTATGCACTAAAAATAGAGGCCCCTTGAGCCCATTTTCCTTGAAATGTATTAAAGGAAGAGCGTCGACCCACCCCACTCACATCCCACACCCACCCCACTCCCACCTCATGCATCGCTCTCTTTTTAAGTGTTTTATGTCTGTCTGTGTCCTTGGTTTGATTATAGTCGGGTTTGCACAATGCACATAGCAATATTTGATAAATGGGTACGAAGTTACGACATTTTTTGTTAACATAAGCCACGTGCGGCAAATTTTTGCTGTTGTTTATTTGTAAGTTCACTGCTTATCTAGATACTAAGCCAAAATACCTATGACTTTGAAATTTCTTCGGAACTGAACCGTCCCCGACTAAATCTTTGACAGGCTCCTGCGGTCAGTCGGCGTGAAAGTCTCAGAGCCATGCTGTGGTCAGTATATATGCGCCAACTTCGATGTCATCAGAAGTGCTCTGACTAAGAGGGGAGTTACCACTTGTGAAGAATTGTGTAGTTTGATGTTGGCAGAGCTTTCTGTTACTGTGAGTTTTATAATTTTAAATTTACTTCCTTACATTTAACAGGGTATTATTGGTACATATTCCTCCTTTTGGGGGGGGGGGGGGGGGTATTGAAAAAAAAATTAGCTTCAGTAAAGTGAAAATTGCCCCATTTTACTAATCATAATATTCACAATTCCAAAATATCAGCTACAAGATTATCTTTTCTTCTCAATATGGCGTGTGGCCGTCTATTATGAACATAGGGGAATATGGTAGTTGATACTTTGGAATTGTGAATTTATGATTAGTAAAATAGTGCAATGTTAAAAGACTGAATATGACACAGAATTTCAATATTTATGCACAATAAAGGACAACAACGGCGACTGCACAAAAGTCAGATAAAAGACTTGCTTTTGCAATGCAGAGGCTAAGCAACATAAAGACCTATGACACACATAGGACATGCAAGCAGGTTTAAGCAAATCTATTGAGATCATGCGTCTTTCCCAGGGCAACTGATTGTTGTGAGTCATGGACTCTCACTCAGTCTTTGAGGAAGAAAATCCGAGCTTTTAGACAAAAATGCTGCAGAGATGTTCTTAGAATACCGTTGACCAAGAAGAAGATACTGGTCGATATCCTGCATGACCTGAACATCAAAGACAACTGGCTAGTCAACAGCATCCTCTCCCAAAAGCTGTGGTATTTCGAATATGTCAAGCGTCATGGTGGTGTGGAGAGAATAGCGATAGAGCGTGCAGTTTCCTGAAAACGAGGCAGAGACTGACGTCTGCGGAGGTGGATATTGAAGATGCACCGACTATGAAAGCACACAGTGCTGAAGATTTAGCTAGAGAAAGAGGGACATTCAGGCGGCGCGTGAAGAGAGCGATGTTCTGCCAAGGACCTAATAATTGATCGATTGAGCTGTTTATCTTGGAAACCTCCATAGCTTGCTTGCGCACCCGAAGGTCATGGGTTCAAATCCACACCCAATCCGATTATTTTGTACCTTAAAAATAAAAAGACCTTGGCTTAAAGATCGACATATCCTGAAATGGGTACTAGGTAAGGTACTGGGAAGTAAAGCGACCTGTATGATGTTTACCACACCACCCATCGAGTGTTGAGTGGTCTAGGAAAAAAGGTATAGCACTGTAAACCCAGTACACGTAAGGAGGTAGAAAGGGCTTCTTTTTCAGTCTCAGCAGTTCCCAACCGGTGACTAAGGGATCCTCGTGCACTTCTCAGGGGTACCGAGGCCGCTCCAAGAAAACAAAATAAAATATAAATTAAAGATTACAAAACAGAAAGAAGAATATGATGTCACTAGCTCCAACAAGAGACCGACCACCATGAATACGGGCACAGGATATAAGTGACTACTTGAGTCTGAAAGTACACGAGACGGGAGAGGTGGGGAGAGACCGAGTTTCTTTCAGTTTTCTTTCAGGCAGACCGCGATGAGAGTGACGTTCTGCAAAACACCTGCTACGTGATAAGGATGAGCTCCAAAATTATAGACAAACGATGAAAGTGAGCAGCCCTGCCATACACTATGTCATTCTTGGAAATGAATGTCCTACTATAATAGGTCTTCTTGGCTGCGCCAAAGAAATTGCTCCTAACGGGAACCAGTGGTCAATTGCATTTTATAGACAACTTCAGCTGCTGTCCAGCCAATCATGATCTGTTCTACATAAAGCCCGGTGTGCGTTTTTGGAAGATCTACGCTCTAACGGTAAATGAAAGACGAGTGAGTGACGTTCAACACACACCATGAGCGCACGAAGAGTGATAAACACTACAGGTCCCAAAGCTCCGTTCAACCGTTTGGTTCTATTAGGGCGTCCCATATTGGGGCGGATAAGTAATTAATCAAGGATGAAGCTGAATATCAAGTTCATAAAAAAAAAAAAGAAATTATAGTAATAACCTATAGACAAAAATATATTTTCAGGCATTATGTCTTTATGCTTTAACACCACAATTCACAGTAAAACGACATTCGTTAAGAAAATGTGCATAACTTAAATGTTATTTTATTGGAACCCACTAAGTAAAATTTAATTAATTTAGGGGAACCTAAAACACACACTTTGAAATAATTTGGAGAAAAATATGAATTATATGGCGCGAAAATAGGAGCTACATGAGAAGGCAAACCCCCCCCCCCTTTTTTTTTTATCCCCTGCCCCCTAAAAAACTATTTGGTTCCTGTTGGCTTATATCCTGAAACATGACTGATGATAAACTGATGGTGAAAAATATTTAATTAAATCAATATAAAGACGGGACGCAGCAACCGTCATCAATTAATTGTAATCATATTTATGCCACAGACGCTGCCCTGGAAGTCTGTAGCGGCGTCAATGGCAGGAGAGTTACCTGTATCACTGTGTTTAACCAACTTTGACGGGGCCAAAGCTTTAAAAGAAAGTTACCGACGTGGCCTGGCTGTTGAACTAGATGATATATTTGTGGAGGAGTTTTGTTCGACACTTTACTCTGCAACAGTGGTTAGTCTCTCTTCTTGAGTTATATTCTTTGGTTTATGTGTGTACGCTTTGCAACAGTGGCTTATTTTATCTTGTTAAACACTTTATATTCTGTTAAAACCTTCAGTACTGTATTTGATTTAAAAATATTAGTTATTGTTTCTTGTTGATATATATATATATATATATATATATATATATATATATATATATATATATATATATATATATATGTATATATATATATATATATATATATATATATATGTATATATATATGTGTGTGTGTGTATGTGTGTGTGTGTGTCTGCGTGTGTGCGTGAGTTTGTGTTCTTTACAATATGAATTATGTGAATCGAACGGTTCTCATATTTCTGGGAGCTGAATTAAGAACAAAGATCATATAACTTTGAACATTCCCATAAGCGCTTCGTCACCATCTTCAGCACCCATAGCAGAGGTCAATAGTACAGTTGTCCCAGCGTCTGACAGAGCGTAGCAGTTGTTGTGTTTCCTTCTTCTGCTCCCTCCCCCCCCCCCCCCCCCTAACAACCGGTACAGCTCTGATTTCAACACAGATTCAAATAATTGTAATGGCGAGAAAGGCGGGAAAGAGAACTGAACACCCTACCTCATACATCAGGGTCCACAATAAGCGAAATAGAAAATAGTTCAGCCTCTGCAGCGAAGCGGACGTTTGTCACTGTGTAGACAAGCAGACAGATGTCGAGACTAGTAGGAAATAGAATGGGAAGACACAAACAGGATTAATATATCGCAAGCTTACCCAAAAAGCACTATCCAGGTAAGAAAGCAGGGATGTAAATATTTAGTCACTGAGTTTCCACGGCTTCTATTGTCTGTGACTTGTTTCCTTTCCCATGTTTGTTGTCCTGTTGGGCCATTATTTGTCACATAGGGCTAGCAGTTATGTTTCCTTATTGTTGTCTCCAGTGCAATCACTTTAATATCATGAACGGAATCCAGTCGGGCACCCTTGGCTTCCCTCATCAACATTCCCTCGTGGTTTTTTCTTGGATGCCCTGGTTTTTCTGTATACGATTTCTATTAGGGGAATAATTTGTTTCGGTTCATTCACTTAACTGATTTCTTTGTTTTATTTACAATGTTGCTGCTCAATGAATCGTTTCTCATCACTTTTAAAACACTTAATTGCCTTATGTATTTAGCGTCAGGACTTTTATGGTGATTTATCCGATTGTAACAACTGGAGAGGCATCACCCTGCTTTCGATACCAGGGAAACTATTTTGTAGTATGCTACTAGAAAGATTGAAAAAATCCATAGATGAAAGATTAAGGGAAGAACAAGCCGGTTTTAGATCCAAGCGGTCATGCATAGACCACATCTTTACTCTTGAATAATTGTTGAAGATTCTACAGAATTCCAGTCGAAATTATTGATCAACTTTGTCGACTTTCAAAAAGCCTTCGACAGTATCCATCGTCCAACACTCTGGAAATTGCTTAACATCTATGGTTTCCCCATCAAATATATCAACATCATAAAATCTTTTTATAATGAAACACGATGCTGTGTAAGAACTGATTACGGCAATTCTGACTGGTTCCCGGTGGAAACAGGAGTGAAGCAAGGCTGTGTCCTATCGCCGATGCTTTTTGGTATAGGAATCGACTGGGTCATGCGCAAGTGCATAAATAACGCAAATTTAGGCATTACATGGGTTGTCAAAATTCTGGAAGACCTAGACTTCGCCGACGACATAGCACTCCTGAGTTCAGAACACACAGACGCCCAAGAAAAAATCAATCGACTCCAGAATTTCTCAGAACAAATTGGACTCCAAATTAACACCGCAAAAACAAAAATTCTAGACCTTACTAACAGTTCAGTTGATATCACGCTGAACAACAACAGCCTTGAAAAAGTCAACAGTTTCACTTATCTAGGGAGCAAGATGTCATCTACAGGAGATACTGCACCAGAAATATCATTTAGAATAGCACTGGCATCTAGTGCCTTCAATAAACTGTCTAACATCTGGAAATCAAAGACACTTAGCAAACACACAAAACTCAAGATCTTCAATTCTTGTGTGATTCCAGTACTAACCTATGGATGCGAGAGCTGGAAATCAACGAAAACTCTAGACACAAAATTAGACAGTTTTGAAAATAAATGCCTTAGAAGAATACTAAATTTCAAATGGTCAGATTTCCGAACCAATACACAAATAAGGCAAGAATCCAGGCAAGAGTATGTGTCTAATTTTATACGAAAACGCCGCTGGAACTATGTCGGCCACGCCCTTAGAATGGATAAATCAAGACTTCCTTACCAAGCCCTCATTTGGACACCACAGGGGAAAAGATCTCGTGGAAGACCAAGGGAAACCCTACGTAGAACTATCATCAGGGAAGGCTCGCTCATGGGCCACTCAAACATCCAAAACCTACAACGGATTGCAACGAACCGCCGTGCATGGAGAGTCGCGACCTCTGCCCTATGTGCCGCACTCGACACAAGAGGAAAGACTAACTAACTAACTTTTATGGTATTATTGTATATATTTTTTTTTGTTTTTTTTGTGTGCTTGTTAATACTTCAAGTTATACATTATCATATATACTGTTTCAGGTTCTGAAGAACTGGGTTATGGAATTACAGAGAGAGCAACAGCACTGAATTGTCGTCTGCCTATCATTTCATCTTCTTCCTTTTTGTTTGCCGGCTGTAACCTCCGACGGAAAGTCCTAGTTGTTCGTCCAGTGGACTTTGACCTTGTGCCAGGGCCTGAGTTTTCCATCCGTTTTAGTGGCTTATCTTTGTGCAGTTGGTTGTTCCTTGTGGCTCGGGCAGATGTACTCCGATTTCGAAAGAAGCTCCCAGTTAGTCGACTTCTACAACAAGCTTGTTGAGTAGGCAGAGGGTCTATTTTTGTTTTCCCTTACAATAGGACCTCGGAATCCACACAGGGATGCTTGCTATTAAACAAGTTAACTTGGTAGAGGTATACTGGAAATTGCAAGAAAGAAACTCGATACTGCAATAAAATAACTTAAACGGGATGGTTTAAGGCTGGGCTGCCATGGAAACCAGAATCTTTTTTGAAAAAAGGCCAGTCACGACCTGAAGCCACGACCTCCGGATCTGCTGACGAGCGTCTATCTGCTACACCACCGCGGCGCTCCAATTTAACAGTGCAAAAGAGTTATTCAAAATTGTAAGAGAGTAACTGCTGCAAAGGTTAATTTGAAGCTGCTAGTGACTTATCACTGAGGAGCGACTGGCCGAAAGATTAGAACGCTGGGCTCTTAAGCAGAATACACGGGTTCGAATCCTCGGTAGGGCTAGGGATTTTTTTTCTGTCGGGGGCAAAATAAAACCCTCACCTGCAGAGTTGTGGCGGCAGCACTAGCCGTGCAGCTGTAAATCCTCATGATCAAAGACTGACTGACTTTCTACCCCACCAGGACATCACACAAGCGATAAACACCCGATGACACAAAGTGCCACCATGCGGATGAGGATCACCGTGGAGAGGTCCCAGAAACCGCGTTCAGACAATTGGCCATATTTATGGCCTGCCTATATTGCGGCCCCTGGCAAAAGCCAGGGTGGGGCTTCAAATAACAAAAAATTTCGTCCTGAAAAGGACGAAAATGTATATCAAAGACCCCCACCCCACCCCCTTCTTTTCTTGCCTATACCGCAAAAGTGGTATAATAAAGCCAGTAATAGGCAGTTTTAACTTAGCACTAAAAAAACTTTATATATATATAATGTGCTAGGTTGAATGTCGTAAGCAATGATATTTCTTGTGCACAGCTTTGTCACCCATTCAACACATTCTTCGTCCATCAGCCCCTACATGCAAACCTAACTTCACTAGTGTCGCAACCTTTCCTGGAGTTACTTTCCCTTAACTACCAAAAAAAAAAAAAAAATGGGGGAATTATGTGTCAGATTGTTTATTATTATTGTGACTAGTAATGTCTCTACAGCGCTGTGACGAGAGCTTAGTTAACGCGTTCCAAAATCCTCGACTCACCAATGTTCCATTTTCGAAGCGTGTGGTTAAGGACAGGAAAGTTCTTTTGGCTTTCAGGCAGAGCTAGGAAAACCCAACAGTGGAAAACAGTAGTGTATGACCAAGTGATATTCCCCAAAATCTGATGGTTGCCTACACTCCACTTTATGGAGAGAAAGTGATTCTCAGGGTTAGATTTGATATTTACTGTGTGTCCATTTTGTAAAGAAAAAAAAAATAATATTCTAGTCTGAAATACTTTCGTGTATTGTGTCTGTATTATTCTAAGAAAGTTCAATTATTGCCCTCTTGATAGGCGAAGACGTGCACGTTTAGCAGAATGTGACCCTTAATATACAGCTGGGTAAAGCAGGTATCGTGCACACTTCTTCTTCCTCTGTTCTCTTCTCCTGGAATGACTCGCGGCTTCAGGGCAGGAAGAGATCTTTGGAACTGGTCCCTATGTTCGCGTGACATAAAGTAGTTGTCAGTGTTTCTGACATGTCAGAGGTTCATCTTCTGCGTGATCTATCTCCGGATCTGTTACTGTTTATCTGTATAAAATTTCTCTCAGTGGTGCCCTGCCTGATGCCAATATTATTATTTGGCAAAACAATTTGATTTGTTTTCTACCTAAAAAGTTCAGTATTTATTCTGTGCCGACTCTCCTCTTGATATCATCGTTCTTAAGTGGTTTCTTCCTAGCTGTATTCCTGTACTTTTACTGAATAATATATTATTTAACCCACCCCCTCCCCCAGGACCAATTTTTCTTGGGGTGGGGGATGTTTGGCTAGGAATAACCTATTGCCCCCTAATAAGAATGCAGTGAGAGGCGACTTACTGGTGGCTTTTCCTTCTAAGTCGGAGTGCCTCAGAGAGGCAAGGAACCAACAGTCTGCATACAAATAGATCAGATCTTTAAAACTGATGCACGCGCAAAACTCATGTGCAGGAAAAAAGCTGATTTACATTATTTATTTCTAAGTTCGCAACATCTACGACATTAAAGGGAACGGTTTATAGGTAGGCAGCAGCATGCTGTGGAGATTCTGTGTCGAGATCAACTAAGAAGAGAGCATCTAATTCTTCGTCAGTGACAATGATTCTGCTTTCAGAGTAATTCACCACATATTTAATATAAAGCATACAAGGGCGGGCGACGAAAGTTGACAGACAAGAGACGTTAAGGACGTGCTGGGCATGGCAATACTTTAGGCAGAGGAGCTTAGCGAAGAACTGGATGTCTTTCAATTAGATTGTGAGGAGATAATGGTACCATTATATCTCACCATTCTGTGATACACGTCTGCTTTATATGTGTATATGGGCTAACATAATCCCAGTGTGTAAATCTGGTTACAAGTCTGCGAGTACTGAATACAAGAGTTACGATTTGTAACATTGTTGCTCCCGCACACGAACTTGGCGTTTGCTAGGCAATCAACAGTGATATTACATCTAGCATCTTCTCGATAAGCTTGAGTCTAGAGCCATGACTGTCTTCGTCTGACGGGCCGTGCTGCTGACGTCACCGGGTGGGGCTACCGATGAGTTAACGCAGCGGTTTTCAAACAAGAAATAAACCATTTTCGACAATGGCGTGGGAAGACAGCTTAAATGTTAACTTTTAAGTGTGTATATGCCTTCTCTAATATTTTCACAATATTTAGCTGACCTTTCTTGATTATTGTTGCGGCGCCTCTGGCATACTCTCACGGCACCCCAGGGTGCATCGGCACCCAGTTTGAGAACCGCTGCTTGAACGCATCGTTAGCCCGACCCGGTGACGACAGGAGCACGGTCTGTCAGCTGGAGCAGGTCGCGCTAAAGCAGTAGGTCTTTTCCGCAGTTGGTGGAATTCATGACACAGCGATTGGGGTACGTCACGTTGTTAATGCTACACACGGGTGGGTCTTTTTAGGCACAGGTCGTAACTGGGCAGGTCGTGGTAGTGACCCCACCAGTGTTGACTGAAACATAAATAGTAATGGTAAAGGCCCTATCACTCTGTTAAAATGTAAAGTAAAGGACCCTTTTTAATAACGATGATGTTTTCAACATCTACAGGCTTATTTGGGTATATAGGAATAGACCTATATTTTGAAGACCAAGCGGCATTGGTGGGTGATATGGTCAGCATCACACCGGCTGCCTTTAACTTCATAGACTGTATCTGGTTGGTTTTTCAAAGGCGTCATTGAACACTATAATAAGCTTATACGACATTTTTTTCTGTAGGCTTCCTCTTGCCTGTTGCTACAGTTCAAGGAAGGAAACTTGACATAGTGTCTGTAGAGGTCTGTCTCCTCTGAGCGCATCAATACTGCAGGAGTCCCTTTCAGGGCTTTTGGTTTTGTGCAATTTTATTCACTAACATAGTCACAATTATAACCTAAAGCTCCCCCTTCAGGAATGCTAGCTGAAAGTTCCCCGTGTGGGTTCCGGGGCCCCATGGTGGAGAAATCAAGAATAGACCCTCTGCCTACCCAAAAGCATGTCATAAGAGTCGACTAATTGGGGAGCTTCCTTTGAAGTCGGAGTGCATCTGCATGTGAGGCAAGGAACCAACAGTCTGCATTCAAGTGAATTGATCTGTAAAACTGATGCACACTCAACGCTCAGGTTCTGGAGCAGGACTGCAGTTCAGAAGTGGACGAACAACCGGAACTTTCCACCAGAGGGCACAGCTGGTGAACGCGAAGAAGAAAAAGAAGCAGCTTGTTGAAAGTGAAATTTTTTTTAGCACAGCAACGGATTGTTATTGCTTCTCACTCTCAATTATCTACTTTTTACGTCTTCGACACGTCCACAGTTTCTTTGTAAGGCTATTCTCAATAGTTTGAAATAAGGAATGGGAAACATAAACAGAAATTAATAGACACAACTATTTATCAATAACCGTAACATCTAATGCAAGATGCCTTGCAACAATTAAAACAAGAATCGCCATGGTAAATGTGACCGTTAGCAAGATGCAGAAAACTGTCACTAATATAAAGATGCCACTTGCAGCGAGCAAGAGATTGTGAGATTGTAAACCGTTATGTACAACTTGTTTTGCTATATGCAGGAGAAACGGACATGGAGCAGACAAACTGAAAAACAGTTACTGGCGGTAGAGAAATGGTTTCTGAAAAGAAGAAAGAATATCACGGATGGATAGAAAAACAAACAAACTAGTCCTTCTCGAGACAGATGAAAGTCATAAACTTATTAGAACAGTTAGACATAGAGAGTCAGTTTTGTTGTTGTTGACAAATTATGACAAGCAATGGAATCGAGAACTTGGCAACAACTGGCGAGATTGATGGAAAGAAAGCCAGAGAAAGGCAAAGAGGCAAACACCAGGATGGCTAGGCCAGATGTATAAAGCCACACAAAAACATTGAACTGATCCGTGATTCTGGTGATCGTGTGAGCTGGCGAAACATGACAGTCTATACTTACCGGCACGTCACACGATGAGTATGAATATGAATAGACATTTATTTACTTGTGCTAAGAACTGCCAGTAGCATCACACAGAACAAAGCAATGTTGAACATGGGGGATTCTAGGAACGGTTGAGTTGAGTTGAGTTGAGTCACGAATTCACATCACAGCACTCGGGGCATTCCCATGCATGCTACGTCCTTATCTTCAACAGCCACCTCAGAGTTACGATACTGATGGTACCGGTCACAATCTGCTTGAATGTCCGTCTTGCCTTTCCCTGAGTGTAGTGAGCCGACAAGACCCTCTGGTTACACCCAGGTGGCTCATTCTCTCTAGGCCATATTAGTCTTCTTTCTGTACTGATTCCGTTGCTTGTTCCCAAAGAACCTTGACCACATCTGCCTTGTTAGGAACAGTTTTATTTCGGTACAGCGTTCTGATTTGAACCAACCTTTTATCTAATTGCAGTTACAATTTCTCTCTTTATAAACTCCGACTTTGACACCAAGGCAAAAATAAATCAAAAATATGTGGTTTGAGATTCCTGATAGGCAACATAAGCTGTGAATAGAAAGAAAAAAGTTACTGAAACCGAGTTGTAAATTTGGAAACTTGTGTAATTTACAATAGTTGAATTGTTAATCTTTTGATGTGCGATGTTTGTGAGAGCCTCTGTCTGTGCCACCATGTCAGCATTTAACAGAGCATACGTGGTCCATTTCTATTTTTGTAGATATGTTGCTACGCGTAAGATCCCGTGTCTTTAACCAGAAGTAAAACTTGGTGAAATACTGGCGTGCAATAAGATGTACGGTACGGTATTCAAAGTCAAAAAAGTGTTGGGCAAAGAAGAACCTGGAATGACAACATCAGGCCATGGACTGGACTGAATTATCATAAACTTGATGAGCAAGTGAAAGGCAGAGAAAGATGGCGGATTTTATGTGCTAGTGGTTCATTCAATTCACCTCCACGACGCCAATGGATCAAGGGTTGCGTTATGTTTTCGGAAAAGAAAAAAAAAAAACATGTTTCAGAGTTCGGTACAGGGGATGACGAGACTTGGCAAATCAAGAAAAATGTGGATTCAAAATCCTGAGGCCATAACCGACCATAAGAACTAACATATTAAGTCCAGTGTACCTGATTGGAGAAAAAAAAAAAAAACAACCTGATCGATCACAAGCAGCTTTTTTCAGTGTTGGTTCCGGGGCCGCATTGTGAGGACGTCAATCATAGCCCTACTGCCCACCCAACAAGCATTTCGTAAGAGTCAACCAACTGGGCGTTTCCTTCGAAGTTTGAGAGCATCTACCTGAGAGGAAAGACACCAGCAATCTGCATATACATAGGTTAGATCTGTAAAACAGATATGCACGCAACACTCAGGTTCTGGAACAAGACTAAAGTCCATAGGTAGACGAACAACCTGAACTTTCCACTGGAGTTTACAACCCATGAACGGAAAGAAGACGAAAGAAGAAAAAAAAGCAAGTATGTGACCCAGCGACACACAGCTAAACAGGACTGTAAATAGGAAACAGTTGTGAAACATGTGTACAGCCTTCAATGAAATAACCTATAGGAAGACAAGGGAATCACAGCCTATAGTGATGGCGAGTGGGATTAGCACAACCGGCTAGTGTTTAAATGTCTTCTGCTATTTAAAATGTTATTAGGATTTTAGGGCAAATCTTTCTATCGAATGTTGACATGTTTCTTTTTAAATACTCAGCATTTAACCTATCTGTTATCATTTATTCCTTTCTTCTTTTTCAGCCTCTTACTTTCCACTCTTTACAACGCGATCTGCGGCATCATGTTACCATGAAATCTTCTAAATAACCCTGTCATTAATGTCCTGCCTGAATGTCATTAATGTCTTTGCATCGTGATAAAAGTGGAACATAATGGATATCACTTGGGACTTGTGCCTCCCTTCTTGACGACAGTGTTATATTGCGTTAGGGAAGGGGATGGCAGGGCCGTCTTAAGAGCATTATTGGTCAATGTTCAACATAGTAGAATGGGGCCCCTATGATAACCCCTCACATCAATTAAATGTAAATGGTCGATAGTATTTAACACACACAAGGTCCCACAATTAAGTAATAAGACTGATTTCATTAAAATTAAAATAATCAACAGTTGAAGATGTAACATGTGTCTGATTTAAAGTAAGCCCCTTTTGCATTGATACAGCAAGTGGCACGATCTAAGAAACACTGGAACGTCCTCTGACGTTTTTCTGTTGTTATGGCCCTAAAAGTCGATGTTACGGCCCTTTGGATATCATCAATATCGTTAAAGAAAAGTCCTTTCAATCGTAACTTTAATTTTGGGAATAGAAAATAATCACAGGGAGATACATCTTGGGAATAGGGTGGAATGCCGAGAACACACACTTGTTTTTGGGACAAAACTGCTTGTTTTGATGTCTTTTGGGTACTTAATCCGCTGATGCTTTTGGTCATCGGACAACTAATGTGGTACAAATGGACAAGCAACTTTTTTCTTGCCAAAATCATGCACTAAAATGTTACGAATGGTCTCTCTATTAACACCAGATTCAGCTGCCATCATCTTCACAGTAAAACAATGATCTTCTTGTATCCGTTCTCTGACTTTTGCAATGAGTTCATCATTACGAATTAAACTTTGGCATCCAGTTCTAGGTGCATTTGTAATCATTCTCACACCACTTTCATATTGTAAATACCACATGAAAATGTGTGCACGAGATAAACAGCTATACCCATAAACTTGCTTCATCAATTGAACTGTTTCAATGCGCTTTTTCTGAGTTTTAAAAAGAATTGAATGTTAGCTTTTTGTTCCATGCTGATTACGTAACAATGCACCTCTGACTAGATCAACAAAATGGCGGCCTGTTTGTTGTCTGCTTTTCGAGAGGCGATAAAAAGTTACCAGATCATAGATGACTGTTGCCTCTTTATTTTCCCTGCTTTGCTTCATACATGGCCTTTTTGTCTTGGCTATAATAAAATCAGTCTCATTACTTAATTGTCGGATTTTGTATTTATTTTACTGGCGCTATATCAAAACTGGCCTTAAAACATAAGCACAGGTTACTTTTCACAGTATGAAATTGCTACGAACTTCTCATTATAACAAGAATTTCTGATGGCTTCTTTTATTTTGTTTTCCTTATTGACAGAATTGTTTTATTGTTGGTGTAAAGTCAGCGGTCTTCATGATGTCATTTTCCATGCACATGAGTGAAAGCCAGTTTAAATAAAGTTGTCCCATTGTGTAAGAGGGAAAAAATGCAGTCTTGAAAACGAACATTCTCCTGTACAGTTGGTTACCATCATGTACATAAACACTTTTGAGTGCCTATTACTTATTCTACAAAAACTCACTTCAAATTATCCAAATATCTTGTTTTGTTTAGTACACTGAGTGCTTGAGGGGCATTCATTTACAAAATCACCAGAATGCAGTTCTTTGTGACTCATTTTAGCCAGATGTATATTCTTTTGCTTTAGTGTATCAGGGGCTATGGTTTTTAATTCACTGAAGAAAAGAAACAGATTTCCAGTGTGTGAAAAAAAAAAAGCTTCTGTACGTATTTCCAGTTCAACGATTAGCGTGTCTAGAACAGGGCGAAACGTCTCCACCTTAAACTGTTGGGTTTTGCTAAGAATGATCTCTTCTGGCAGTTATGCTGAGCCACATATCTACTAAAACTGAAACTTCGTGTCATTCCCCTTTTCCCTATCACTGTAACCTATACCTGGACACATATTTCTGGCTTTGAAATCACACTCACTAAATGTGACTCTAGTTTAACGTAGTTAGGTTTTCAAAGACTCAAGACGGTGGCAACATCCTTTGATTGAATGACCCAGCTTGTTTTATTCATTCCTTCTAACCATTTCAAAGTGTTATGAGAATGATTGTATCCAGAATACAAGCTGTTCATTGTCAGGTAGAGAATCCAGTCAATATTTTTATACCTCGAAATCCCCATAAAAAAGCAAACGGGTAATCAAAAAGTGCTGACCGTCTTGTCTCAGACTTGACCAAAAAAGCTTTTCCTAAAGATGATGGCCATACATCCCACCGATCGGTGTCGAACAAAAGAAGCTGACCAGAGGCAAAGCATTGTAGGTACTGTAGACAACCCTCTGCTACTTTTACTTACACCAAGTTCAAGCTGTTCCTGGCATAGCTGACATAGACGACAAACTAGAAGAGTTGATGATTTTCACAGCTGTAATTATTTCGTCCATACAAATTTGAAGAATTATCACATGACAAACTAGGGCAGTTTGATAATGGAATTTTGTTCTCGTTGAGAAAATTTAATAACTGTATCTGAATTTTTGCTCAATAAGAAAAGATGGGGATGGACATCTATAAACGTTCCACAGGCTCACAACCTTTTATGTATCGTGGAGTAGATATATCAGTTGATCTGTATGTGAGAATTCTGAAGTGGAATCTGTTCTTTTTAAATAATAGTTCGACTTTTTTTACCCCTTTTAAGGATAGTACAAAGAGCATATTGTCGCTCCAACGCAACAAATTCCTCATAAATATTCTCAGATAAATAAAAGGATACATTTTTTTTTCTGTCCAGAATGTGCATACATTTTGAGAAGAAAGAGTCAAATTCCCTCAACAGCTGTATTATTGCTTAATTTATAATTTGTGCTGACCTAGCAGTCTGATTATTTACAGAAAATGGAAACACACGAAGTCAAGAGAGCGAACTACAAAAACGAAACGGATCCATTTTATATTTTCCTTAAGCGATGTCGCTCGCTAATAAAAAATTAACACTTCTAGTTTCTCAATGCCTTTTCAAATATAATATCATGCTTTTTCGATATTCTTCTCCATTTTCCCGTTGTACAATAATTGTATTGTGCTTCCAGTCATTGGAACACTATTTAGAAACGGGAGATACTCTCTTGGAGACAATAGACGACATAAAAAGCAGTACAAGCGACTTTGTAGTGTTGATTAGATAACCATTGCCTTTTACTAACCAGGGAGCCTTGGTGGTGTAGCTCGACTGGGGATGGGAAGATTCACGTGTTCAAGTGCTGATGGAGCTGGACCTTTCTCAAAAATTACATCGGCTCCCAGGTCGATCCAGCTTTTAATGGGTTCAAGGTATAGCCATGGAAAGCAAAGGCGGCCGGGGTGATGTTGCTAACCGATTGGTCTCTACAAAATAGGTCTAGTCCTATATGTCCAATGTGCCTGAAGATGTGGAAAAGGGTCCCTTGGGGTTTACTGCCACAAATTTCCCATTTCTGAACCGGGAGTCCAAAGGTTGCGTTGACCAGCTACTAACTGGAGTGCTTGGTGAGAGACTGTGAGCAGTGTATTTCAAGCAGTAGGATTTTTTCCGTTTTTCCCTAGGAACCAATTATGGCGAGTGGCCAGATAGGTTCAGAATTGTGTTTATTTTCGCGAGTGCAATGCCGGCTTTCGTGACTTATGGTTTGTGCCAACAGTGGGCTGTAATTCTGGTGTGGGACCGTTAGTGTTGACACACCTAACATTTTTCTTATGCTTTTGTACTTTGCGTGTGCAAGCTTCAAATAGTGTCTAGGGGCTTTAGCCTCCCCCACTTCTATCTAGAAAAAAGGCGAGGGGCTGGAGAGCTGAAGAGACCTAATCCTAATTTCAGAATATAATAATACTAATGTGCTTAATGTAAATAAATGTAATATTATATGTGAAATAAAAGGAAATATTTAACCGAATGTTTGGAAGATGATTTTATACTTGTTTAATGGGGATTACCTAAACTCCTTACAAAATTATCGGGGGAACAGTAGAGGCTGAAACCCTTACAATAGTTGACCTAGTCGGTAAAGGGCACTCTTACAAGGATTAGGTCCCATTGAGCCCTGACGCTCCAGTTTTCCTTTGTGTCTTTACCCTCAACCCCCCCCCCCCCTCCTCCTTTCGCGATTCTGTCTTATTTCTCCTCCCAACTTTCCTAAAATTGCCACACAGATTTAACCCAGTGTAGTTTTGTTGGAATAATCCTGGTACACCTTCTCATGATTGTAATATTTTATTGTTTGTTTGGGGGACAGTAGATGATGAATTGCCTGTACGCAAAGTTTTAAACATATTCATGTGTTTATTTATCCGTTCGATAGTTCTTCCTGCCCTCTTCCCCTCCCGCCACCCTCTCCCCTCTTTCCTTCTTATTTTGTATGTTGTATTTTCATTATCTCTACCCTCCACCTCCTTTTCTTCCATTTTGAATGTTGTAATTTCCGTATCTCTTAACGGGGGGTTCAGAGATACGGAAATTGAGCCTTGTAAGTGGGGGGGGGGGGAGGAGGGGGGGCTCCCCCTCCACTTTTTTCCCTTCTCTTTCTCTTTAGGCAAACAAAAATATGCAGAAATACAGACTGATTTATTTGTGTAAAAATGTTAGAAACACTTAGCTTCTAAACTGTGATGTCGTCAAAGGACATATTTAAATAAAATTTGTTAAATAGTTTTACACAAACTTTCAGGATAAAGTGAATGTATTGCAGATACAAAAACTTCATCCTCTACCCACTGTGTCGAACGGTCGGGTGAAGATGAGCCATTCGTTCAAGTTTCCAGGTGTAACTAGAAAAAAACCAACTAGCTAAAACTAATAGCAAACAGTGACGCACGTATCAATTACAGCTATCAGCGAATGATTTACGTTGAGAGAAAAAGAAGCAACACGAAAAACACAGTTCGAATTGATCTGTACCCAAATATTGTCACTATATTTTTTCAGTGTTCCAGTTTCTCTAGTCCCGTGATAGACTTGGAACAGTATATAAAGATGTGCGAATGTCCAACCGTGTACAGGTCTTGGAGCTATCTTCTTGTACTTCCCAGCTACCTCACACTTCAACATGTACAAACAAGTGTTGCCGATTGCCTTTCTGCTGGTTGTTCTTCAGAATGGTAATTTTATGTTTCTTTAGAGTACAACTGTACCAACATCATTATTAACATCACAATCATACAGTAGGGAGCAATTAATTGAACAGCTGTTTTTGACAGTTTCAATAACAAATAGAAAATGCATTTTTTTACTATTTATTATCGCTGTTTTTTTATTGATTTCAAATACCCTAGTCGGTTTACCTCTCACCTAGCACTTAAAGCTTGTTAACAGTCTTAACATAACGAAACGAACTCGTGTGACATAGCTACCCCACTTATGCAGAAAGTATTACAGATGACAGACACCGGTTACTATTTCTACCGTGCTAGCTGCCCACAGACTCTCGGCAGCCAAGCGTTCAGAATGAAAATATCACATGATAACCCGTCTAATGCAATCGCTACTTCTTCTTCTTCTTTTTCTTCTTCTTTTTCTTTTTCTTATTCTTCTTCTCCTCCTCCTTCATCTTCTTCCTTTTTTCTTTTCTGTCTTCTTCTTATGCGGTTGGCACGTTTTTTGTAGTTTACAACAAAGCTGTTTTACCCGGGGTTTAAGCTTACGCATTCGATTTTAGCTAACCCCTAATTAGTAGCCGTTTACGACATGATTTTGGGTTTATTACGTTCGTCCTCAAAAAAGTACCATGGAACCTACTCTGAAATCTTGTTGTTCAGAAGACGAATACAATTATTACCGATTTCGAACCTTGATACGATCTAGTCAATCATTTTCAATATTGATCTCATGTTATCTATATTCTCCTACAACTTCCCTGTTGCCTGGTTAAAATCCAGTTCTCCTCTTGTCATAGCGTGCCCAGTTTGGATTAGCTACTTGTAAAGAAAGAAATATTCTTAGAAAAAAAATCTGTTAGAAATCTGCCGCCTCCATAAGAATTCCAATCAAGCCGATGATCGTTTATTTGCCGCTTTCAGCAGATGCACAGCCCCCCTCCCCTTTTTTCCCCCAATCCTTTCCAGTCTAGCCACATGTTTCTCTCAATCTATACATTCATATTATTATTGTAGAAATATTTTTTTATTCTTTTTTGTTTTTGTTTTGTTACCTTGTGTTAAGGTCTTCCCTCACACAAACAACTCAACTAGAAATCTCATTTTCATATTCGCAAAGTGTGCTTCCTTTGTATAACAAGTCAGTCATATGCTTCACATCACCTACAGTCTGATACTATGTTATCCCTTTACATCACCTACAGTGTGATACTATGTTATCACTTCGCATCACCTACAGTGTGATACTATGTTATCCCTTCACATCACCTACAGTGTGATACTATGTTATCCCTTCGCATCACCTACAGTGTGATACTATGTTATCCCTTCACATCACCTACAGTATGATATCATGTTATCCCTTCACATAGCCTACAGTCTGATACTATTTGATCCCTTCACATCACCTACAGTCTGATACTATGTTATCCCTTCACATCACCTACATTCTGATACTGTGTTATCCCTTTACATAACCTACAGTCTGATACTGTGTTATCCCTTTACATCACCTACAGTCTGATACTGTGTTATCCCTTCACATCACCTACATTCTGATACTGTGTTATCCCTTTACATAACCTACAGTCTGATACTGTGTTATCCCTTTACATAACCTACAGTCTGATACTGTGTTATCCCTTTACATAACCTACAGTCTGATACTGTGTTATCCCTTCACATCACCTACAGAATGATACCATGTTATTCCTTCACATTCTAGTCAACTTTTTTTCTTCTTCTGTCCCATACAATGTACATTTGATCTTTCTGCATCCATTCTTTCTCGTCAAATTTTGCAACTCATTAGAAAGAGCAAACAAAGGACCCTTACATCTCACTTAAAAATTTCGATGACAAAGAAGAAGAAGGCAGAATATAAAAAAAGAAGAAGAAGAAGGAGGAGAAGGAGGAGGAGAAGAAGAAGAAGAAGAAGAAGAAGAAGAATAAGAAGAATAAGAAGAAGAAGAAGAAGAAGAAGAAGAAGAAGAAGAAGAAGAAGAAGAAGAAGAAGAAGAAGAAGAAGAAGAAGAAGAAGAAGAAGAAGAAGAAAAAGAAGAAGAAGAAAAAGTAGAAGAAGAAGAAGAAGAAAAAAAAAAAAGAAGAAGAGAAGAAGAAGAAGAAGAAGAAGAAGAAGAAGAAGAAGAAGAAGAAGAAGAAGAAGAAGAAGAAGAAGAAGAGGAGAGAGAAGAAAAGAAGAAGAAGAAGAAGAAAAAGTAGAAGAAGAAGAAGAAAAAAAAAAAGAAGAAGAAGAAGAGAAGAAGAAGAAAAGAAGAAGAAGAAGAAGAAGAAGAAGAAGAAGAAGAAGAAGAAGAAGAAGAAGAAGAAGAAGAAGAAGAAGAAGAAGAAGAAAAAGAAGAAGAAGAAAAAGTAGAAGAAGAAGAAGAAGAAAAAAAAAGAAGAAGAAGAAGAAGAAGAAGAAGAAGAAGAAGAAGAAGAAGAAGAAGAAGAAGAAGAAGAAGAAGAAGAAGAAGAAGAAGAAGAAGAAGAAGAAGAAGAGGAGGAGGAGTAGGAGGAGGAAAATAAAGAAAGGGAAAATTAAGTAGGGAAAGAAGAAAAAGAAAACATAGAAGGATGAGGAGAAGAAAAAGAGATCATTTTCCAATTTCCTTTCCTACTGATATTTTAGAAAATGTCATGGATGGCAACTTGCAAATAGCTGCTATGTTGAAGTAAAAGATAGGTCGTTGAACTGGAATTCATACTTTTTCTTGTCGTCCATACTATGTGATGTTGCTTGTCGGGTGTGCCTCAATCTGTTGTCTTGTGTATTGTATATAATCTCTAATACATATGGTCGATACATGATCTTTTCACCTGACCATGCTTTCCGCATTCTCTTCTTCAAGTCTTTCATAACGAGGGAACTCACACTACATTCTCTGTCATCCTTTGTAAAGTATGCAGTTCTTTTCCATACCCATGTTAACCTCTTATTTTGCAATGGTTATTATAATGCATTTTGTACTAATGCTGTCTTTTTCAGTTTTGTGAGAATTTTTTATTGTTTATTTACCATCTGAAATCTTAAGCATAAACTCCCAGTGTGGGTTCCAGGGCCCCATTGTGGGGGAAAACAACAACAAACCCACTGCCAAGCTTACAAACATGTCGACTAATTGGGGGCTTCATTCGAAGTCGGAGTCATCTACCGGAGCTGCCGGAAACAAACAGCTGTACAAAAAAAGCCAGTAAAACGAATGTACACACAGAGCTCAGGCCCTAGCAAAAAGCCAAAGTCCAAATGGACGAACAACCAGGACTTTCCGCCTGAGCTTACATCCTGTGAATAAATAAAAAGAAGAAGGAGATTAGCATACACATTGTTGAATTAAAAATTAACTGGGACTGAAAAAGTTGTCTAGTTTCTTGAACAATTTATCAATTTTTACAACGTAAAGGAAAATGTGGATTGTCTCTTCTGTTATGGGTTATCCGTCTGTGCAACTTCATTAGAAATTTTGCCTTTCCAGCCTTTCCAATACGCATTTTATCCTCTGTAAGACAGCATGCTTTTTTTTTTTACCTTTTTAGCATGACTTTATCAGTCGTCTATAAGACTGCTTTAGGCGTGTTATCTTTCCACGGTACTATCGTCGGTTTTCTGAGTTGAGTTGATTCAGGCACCGAAATCACAGCACTCGGGGCATTCCCATAAACGCTGAGTCCCCATTTTCAGCAGCCAGCGCAAAGGTTCCAGTACCAATGGTGCCAGTAGTATTCTGATTATACGACCGTCTTGCCTTTTCTCTGAGGGCGGGGGATCGGCCAGATCCCGTCGTCACACCCGCTGCATCACTATCACCAGATTGTGGTGATCCATTTGCTCCTCCGAATTGTACAAGTTCTCCTGAAAGTCCCTTACCACGGCTGCCTTAACATGCATAAAAATCCCACCAATTTGTGCAGAGCCAGCCTGTCTGTCGGCCTGTTTATTTTCCAACACAATGGCATACCCTGAAGAAAAGATGCAGACAATGCTTCTCACACGTGACCTCCAAAGCAAAGCATAAAAATCTGCACGAAGCATGCTCGTCCTCGCATTTCTCAACATGCTTTCTGAGTCAGTTACAATCACGATATGTGTGATCAGTCGTCTAAAACATTGCATTAGGTTTGTTATCTTTCCACCATATTCCGATCAGTCGTCTATAGAATTACATTAGGCTAGTTATCTTTTCACCATATTCCTATCAGTCGTCTATAGAATTACACTAGTCGTGTTATCTTTCCAACTTATTCTCACCTGTCGTCTATAGAATTACTTTAGTCTTGCTATCTTTCCAACTTATTCTCCTCAGTGAGCTATAGAATTACATTAGTCTTGTCACAACCCTGTGAGTACAGTCAGTGGCGGAATGTACCACACCGTAGGTGTGCGTGTTGAGGTGACACCCCAGGGTTGACACAAAGGTCAGGGCCGTGACTGGGCAAGTCCCACTGTTATTGCACAGCGAAACCAGCACTTAGGATAAAGCGTTTGCCCACGGCAAGAAAGGGTGAACGCTGTTAGACAAGTCGACAGCACGATGACCGCTTTTGGGGCTGAGCGGGTGAACGGTGTCAAGAGACACGAGGAAGAGAGAACACAGGACATTCGGTGTGCGTCGGTCAGGAAGAGAGGACGTTTAGGAAGACAGTTATAGTATTAAAGTTAGGATATATTTCTGTTAGTGACTGGATAGTTTATGTACAGTTTTGTGTTAGGATAGAATAGTTCTTGTGTAGAGTATTTATGTATATGTACTGTGAGAGAGTGGCTAACCTTGACACTCTGACCCTGCACTAAGACAGAGACTGTGACAGTTTGATTGGGTCAGTGTGGCGATAGAAAAGAACGTATCTCGACGGGCTGTGGTTTGTACACCAGGAGGTTGCCTGTAGCACGTACTGGGATTGTAAAGCCCGTTCAGCCAGAGGGTCCATGCAATAGGTGGCCACACAGCGGGAAGTCAACTGTCTATGTATTACCTGTACTTCCAATAAAGATTGTCGTGTGTGCTCTGTGTGCGTTCGGCTTCAGTGTGTGTTAAAGGTTGGTCTGTCTGTCATAGGCCCATTTACGAGCCACGGACCAGCAAGGTCATACCAGAGGTCTGTGACAGTCTTATCTTTCCAACATATTTTCCTCAGTCGGCTATAGAAATGCATCTCATCAGCTTGTAAATCGCCACTCACTAATCTGCTGATTCACTTCAGAACATTAGGATTATCTCACAATAAAAAAATCGTATCCCTCCAGATTTGCATTATGTAAGATTAACATCTCAAGAATACGAATCAAATAGCTACAAATCCCCGTAACTCCTTTCAACCCAATAACCATATACCATAGTCATACTGGAGCCGAACTTTTTTCAAAAATGACCTTGACTCCCAAGTCGACCCAGCCTTGAGTGGGTACCAGGCGCAGTCCCGGGAAGTGGAGGCGGCCGGCGTTATGCTGACCCCATCACCCAACTTGGACCGATTGGTCTATAAAATACAAGTCTAGCCCTATATGCCCGATACGCCTAAAGGCGTTAAAAAGGGTGCTTTACTTTTTTTTTAATTATAGTCATACTGGGACACCGCAAAACCTGTGCCAAGTAACCTGTATTCCAGTGACGGGAAAAGGGGAGAAGGGGAAAGGGGGCCTGTGGTGAATGATGTGTCTACATCTGTAATAAGAGCATTGATATACAAAAAAGTAATCATCATTATTAACTTTTAATTTCAGCCTTTGCCTTCAGAATCAGGAGACCCGAATGTCCCATGCTCAAATGTGCAACCAATTATGATCCAGTGTGCGGGAAAGATGGAATCACTTACGACAACAGCTGCTACTTGAGAAGCTTCACTTGTGGAAAAATCAAGATGGATTATGCCGGAGAGTGTGTCCGACAAATTACTACTGCTCAACCATGTGGGGCGGATGTGATGTGCACAATGGAGTACATGCCAGTGTGCGGCAGCGACGGAGTTACCTATTCCAACCAATGCATCCTTAAAACACGAACATGTGGGCAGGGAGTTACCCTAGAGCACGAGGGAGAATGTAACGCTAACCCACCTTGTAATGCCATGAGGTGTACACGGGAGAAAATCCCAGTGTGTGGCAGCGACGGAGTTACCTATTCCAACCGATGCATCTTTGAAACAGAAACATGTGGGCAGGGAGTTACCCTAGCACATGAGGGAGAATGCAACACGCAAAGACCCTGCGACACAGACACGTTTTGCACCTTTGATTACCAACCAGTGTGTGGTAGCGACGGGGTTACTTATCCCAACGCATGCAGCTTTAATACCCAGACATGTGGCACCAATGCCACTGTAGTCCATGAAGGAGCATGCGACACCCCAAGGCCCTGTGGTGCCCTTAGATGTACATTCATTGACCAGCCTGTTTGTGGCAGCGATGGACAGACCTACCCCAACAAGTGCCTCTTTGATACCGAGACGTGTGGCACCAATGCCACTGTAGCCCATGAAGGAGCATGCGTTACAGTTTCCTAAAACTCACAGACATTAGAGCCAAAGCATTCAATGAATATTTGACTAGATTAAAACTATTTTAATCTATTATCACTTGGCAATTAATTAGCTAATTCAAAAGAAAGAAAAAACATTTCAAAATTTCTTTTTTAAAAAAAGCGACAAACTAACGAAAGAACCAAAATACTTACTGAATTTTTAAATGAGGAAAAAAAAATCCATGATCCATTAACTAGGAATTATGTTCCATGGGCTAACCTTAAACATACATGATTAGTTTCAGTTTCCGAAGACACAAACAAACGAAAGAACCGAAGCATTTATTGAAACTTTTACCAAGTCTTAAAAAGGGATAAATCATCACAATTTGGCAAATATTCTATAGGTTAAGCCTACAATAGTGTTGATTTCTTTTTTACAGAAAAGAATTATGATTGCAGAAGAACATTCATATATTTAAAGCGGGCATTAGGTTATAAATTATTTCATTCAATACAGTTTCACAGACTCCATTATCAGAAACTTTTTTAGCAGAACGAACACCAGTAAATATTTCAGTAGAAACGAACACCAGTAAATATTTCAGTAGAAACGAACACCAGTAAATATTTCAGTAGACAAAAAGACCGGTATTTATTTCAGCGAAGTGAAACATCACTCACAATTTTAGCTGACAAAAATATCAGTAACTATCTCAAAAGACTAAAACATCAGTAACTTTGTCAATATTCCGTTACACTGTTTAACTGTATGATATATATATGTAAATATCCCTAGGGATACAATATATATAATATGAGGAATACAATATTTCAAATGAAAATAAACTCTGTTTTGGCCAGTGATTAAAAAAAAAAATGTTGCATTTTCTGTTAATTAACTTTACTATTATTACATCTTTCAGTTTAGTTTAGTTGTAACTGACTCGTAAAGCATGTTGACTGACTGACTTTCTACCCCACCAGGACATCACACAAGCGATAAACACCCGATGACACAAAGTGCCACCATGCGGATTAGGATCACCGTGGAGAGGTCTCAGAAACCGCGTTCAGACAATTGGCCATATTGATGGCCTGCCTGTATTGCGGCCCCTGGCAAAAGCCAGAGTGGGGCTTCAAATAACAAAAAATTACGTCCTAAAAAGGACGTAAGGAAAAGTACTAAATTTGAGCATGTTGAGAGAAGTGGAGACAGGTATGCTTCATGCCAAGTGACAAATATCGCTTTAGAAGTCGCGGGTAGTCAGCGTCCTTTGGATATTTTCTGAGCTCATACCGGTGTGTTGGGAAATAAAGAGGCATGCAGACTGGCTGGTTCTGCACCACTTGGTGGTATATTGATGTATGGCAAGCCATGTTCTGTAATGGTCTGTTGGGAGCGAGTGAACAGTGCAGAGGCACAGACAGATCATAAAGTTATCAGCAGAATGGTGCCTCGAGGTGTGACCAGAGGATCTGGCCTACCCTTAACACTCTTGGGAAAGGCGAGAGGGAAAAACAACCAGAGTGTAACTGGTACCATGGGAGTTAAAACTCTGCGAGTGCTGCTGAAAAATGGGGTCGCAACGCTTATGGGATTATTCTATCTTTTTTTTTTTTTTTTTTTTTTTCTTTTCTTCTTTCTTTTTGTATTTCTTTCTTTAAAAAAAAAAAGAAGCATTTTAGTGCTTTATAATGTCTTTCTATCGAAAACATTATTTACTACTGATATTTTGTTTTTGTTCATATCAATCTTTGCTGTCGTCACACTGTATGGTTCTGTTTTGATTATCCTTTTCTATCGTC
>CAJHNH020002967.1:0-87799 GCA_905116865.2 Candidula unifasciata
GTTTTGCTGTATACATGTTAAACAGCAGCATAGCAGTTTAATTACACTTATTGAACTAGTTTTATAAACCATCATCATCATGTAGCAGATCCTTTGCGCTCTCATCATGGTCTGCCTGAAAGAAACTCAGTCTCTTGCTAGCTCTCCTGCCTAATTTACGTTTTCATACTCAAGGAGTCACTTATATTCTGTGCCCATCTTTCTGTTGGTCAGCGCCTGCCTCTCCTTCCTGGTATCATGCCTTCTGCTAATATTTTTTCCAATCTGTCGTGGCGCTTGATGTGACCAAAATATGTCAGCGTCTGAGACAAAGGTCGGTTTTAGATGTTAAATGGACTGTCCTGAATGACCATGGGAGTGATCACCTACCATGTTGAGTCTTGATTTCTAAACTCAGTAAGGTTAAGGTTGGGAGAGCACGCAAGACCTTCCGGTATAAGTGGACCAACAACCTACTTAGACGCCTCAGACGGGGAGCATGCAACAGAACTGGCAGAACTAATTTTTTACAGCCCCCATGGTGGACTGGAGAAGTAGAACAGGCGTGGAAGGCAAAGAGAGCCGCAGTGAAGCGGCTAAAGAAAGTACGACAGACACCCTCAAGCTCATGAGAGGAAGTGGAGATGGCGGATAATGTGAAAAAAGATAAGGTGGAGGTTTTCAAGCGCTGTGCTGCAGAGACCAAAAGAGCAAAGTGGGGACACTTTTGTGAATGATATGGGAGGCGATAAAACATTGGGGAAATTCTGGAAACTGCAAAGGCAGATGCAAAGAAAAGATCGGCCTATGACAGTCGAAACAATTTGTAGAGACGATGGTGTGCATGTGACAACAGACAAGGAGAACGGGGAGGCTTTCTCCATAGGTTTATAGCTCAGACAGATCATAATGATGTAGACATCAGGGATGCAGTTAGAAAGGAGTTAGCTGGCATCTTGAAGAATATGCATTATGAAGACATGATACAAGTGGAAGATATCAACAAAAAGATATGAAAAAAAAAGCAAAAGACACTACACCAGGGCCTGATGGAGTCAGATATGGTCACATGAAGGCTTTGAGCGATGTAGACCTGGCAGAGATGGCCGATGGTTTTAACCAGAGCATTAAGACAGCATCAGTACTGCAGGACTGGGTGCACAGCTATCTAATCCCACTACCAAAACCTTTTAAAGATCATTCTAAACTTAGTGGCTTTAGAATCATCACCTTACAAAACACATTTGGGAAGGTCTTGGAGAAGATAGTTGCTGTAAAGCTACAAGAGTTTTTTTAAATGAGGAAGCTTTTCCCAAGAGGTCTTGGAAGCTACAGGCCAGGAAAGGACACTTGGGCAAATGCGGCCACTTTGGCTTTTGACGTCTATGAAGGGTTCCAGAACAGACAGGAAACTATGGCGGTAGGACTGGATCTCGAGGATGCTTATAACCGAGTGAGATACGACATCTTAATGACTGCACTGAAGGAGAAGGAGGTCAGTCCATGGCTGGTGAAATGGGTTGCAGCTGTCCTGTATTCATGTCGGGTTGCTCTCCAACTGGGCTCATGGACCTCAGAACCATGCACTTTGGCCCCAGGACTGCCACAGGGATCCACCATCTCGCCTGTGCTCTTTAACGTGTATACGAGCAAAATTGCAAGCCTAGAAGCACCAGGAGTTGGAAGGATACTGACTTTTGCGGATGATATACTTACATATAGGCAGGGGGAAGAGAGGGAACAAACAGCCCGGGAGCTACAAGCGACAGTAGACAAAGTAATCTGGTAATCTGGTAATCCTAGTTTCAGCTTCATAGCAAACGGGTCACCCCATAGCTGCTCCGCTCCTGTGCCAACGAAAAAACACACGTAGCTCACAGTGTCACGCCATGCACTTAACTCAGAAGCTGGGCGATGAAACTATATCCTTCCAGTCTACAAATGGAGCAAAAATGCAACGGCCACCGTCTGGCAGAAGAAAAAAACATGTGCCACGGCTTTAAAAAAAAGGTTGAAGTGCCTCGCGTCCATTTTGACCTGAAGCATTATATGAGGGTTAATAAACAGGCTTCATGGTTCCCTTAGGGGAAGAGTCTTCTCTTATCTTGGCTGGCTAAGCAGTTCTTGTTTTTTTTTAAAACTTTGTCATGGTTGACCTTTACATCTTAAACTTTCAATAGGATGGGGTAGCCAGCACCTAAGATCAACCTTCCTTAGTTGCCATTTATGACATGTTTGGTAGGTTCCATTCATTGCTTTCTTAAGGGCCCCAACATGTTTCGTAGGTTACCATTCATTGCTTTCTTAAGGGCCCCAGTATCAAATTACAATGTATAAACCAAACTAACACTAAATGGATGATGTGGTAGGTAACATATTAGCCATCTTTGCTTGTAGAATATTTTCTGGTACCAATTTTGTCTGATAAATCGACTTGGAAGCTCAAGTCATTACCAAAAAAATGCTGCCTTGAAGGGAATTTGTACCAGACCGGTAAGCAAGGATGCTAGCTATTGTACCACCATGTCTCTTCAAAATTACATTTGACAGTTGTCCTACTCTGTTTTATTTACCAATCTAACACTATTTCAGGACCCTTTATTGTGATGCTGGGACATATGCTAAAAGCCTGTGTGCGGTTTCTGTTCTTGTACATGGAGTTCTACATTCCATATTGTAAGCTAATATTTAATTGTAAACATACATAGTATGTGTCATTCAAACATTTACAGTAAGTTCACAAATTATATTTAACTAGTAATGACCATTTTTTTTAAAAATGAAAATAACTTTTAAGTGGTGCTTGTTAATGTAAAGAAAAATATAGCTGTCAAATCAATGTGTAAGTCATAATAAGTCAGCTTCTTTATTGGCAAATATTTTTTCTTAAAAACATTTGATATACCATTTAGTAATAAGATAGTCACATTATTTGAAATAGATGCAGTAAAAGAATATACTTGCTGAATATATATATATATATATATATATATATATATATATATATATATATATATATATATATATATATATATATATATATATATATATATATATATATATATATATATATTAGTTAGTTAGTTAGTTAGTTAGTTAGTTAGCTGGGTTATCCTCATTGCACTCCAGACATGTCCATAGGTGCTCAGATCCTCCCCTCAGTATGAACCCCAACGTCCGATGGCTAATAGTACCAGTTCTATGTTGATTAACAAGTCTTCTGGCGTAGCTGGTGTGCGTCTCGTTTTTTGCTGTGCCGATCTTAATTCCCAAGTCTGCCATTCTGGCGAGTGATGTGGATTCACTGCCACCAAAGTCCTCTATCCTTCCCATTTCTCTGAGGGCATTGATAATATCAGCATGATCCATAGGCTGACCGTCGGTAGTGATAGCGGATCCAGCCAACCTGTCAGCTCTTTCATTTCCATCGACGCCTGCTTGTCCCGGAACAAAAATAAAGGTGACTCCACGGACAGTGGACTTCTGTAATGATTCAAGCCATTGTCTTCGTACTGAACCTGCCTGAACCCTCCGGATCATACTCATTGAATCACTGAGTATACACATGCGGGTGTATTTTTGTGTTTCAAGCCAGGCAAGCGCTTGTGTCACTGCCATCACCTCCATCGTCATGCTGCTGGTTGTCATGGAGAAGGCGCCGTTGGCTTCTTTGACTGTTCTGCCCGCTGAGCGTGCTGTAAATGCCCATGCGCTTCTTCTTTGGCGTATAACGGATCCGTCTGTATAGATTATTGCATCTGCTTCGTCTGAATTTTCACCGATGAGAGCGTTGACCTCTGCATTAACAGCAACAGGATTCTCTTCTCTACATCGCCTGTTGAGTGTGACAATACAGGAAAATGTACAAATAAACGCCTGAGGCACAGGTATCCATTCTGCACCAGGTATGATGTTGGTTAGGCTGCATATTTGCCTAATAACATCTTCTGCCCGACCTAGCCACGATTTCCCCCTCTTCAGTCTGTCGCCCCTTTCACTAAAAAGCGCTTGATGCAGTGGGTGTTTCTTATCAGCGCATATTTTGAGATATGCCCGAGCCCTCCACATCCTGATCCTTTGGTTCATTGTTGAAAAGTCAAGTAGATACCTCATTGCTCCACAGGATGTGTCTCTAGTACATCCCAAAATAATACGCATGGCTTCATTTTGCACCTTTTCGAGTCGTTCAATCTGGGTAGCACTGACAGTGAGGATGGGCAGAGCGTATTCAATGGGGGAAAGGACCAGACCGTAGAATAGAAGTATTAGTAGTCTTTGCTCAATATTGGAAGCAGCCATAATCCTTATTGCAGATAGACCTTTGCGTGCTTTTGTTATCACATGGTCAACGTGTTCCCTGAATGACAAGCTGCGATCGAACCTCACCCCGAGAAACGTCATAACGTTGGTTCTGATCAATACATTATCACGCATTTTCACTTCTGGTAAGTCCGACTTGACAATGTGATTGTTCAAAGAGAACCATGACACTGATGCCTTCGAAGGATTGACATAGGCATTGGAACCATCACACCAGGCGGCAATTCGATCGAGTTCTTTGTGCATAGTGTTGGCGATCTCCTGTCTATCACGCCCTCGTCGATAAATCAAAATGTCATCAGCAAATGACAAAGTCCTTCCCTTTCCATTCAACTGCTGCTCAGTGATCATCACCGTATAAACGTTGAATAAGACTGGTGATAGCGGTGATCCCTGTGGCAAGCCTGGACATATCGTTTGCGGTTCTGAGGACCAGCTACCACATCTTAGTACAATCTTTCTCTGGAACAGGACCGCAGCAATCCAGCGGATCAGAATAGGATTAACTTCTAGTTTAAGCAGTAATTGCATTAAATAATCGTATGGTACTTTATTGTAGGCATCTTCTAAGTCCAACACTGCCGCACATGTCTCTTCTTTAATCTGAAATCCCTCGTACACATCGTAGGCGAAAACTGCAGCATTGAACCATGTCTCTTTATTTAACCTGTACCCTCCAAGTGTTGGTGGGAACTTATCATGTAGTTCCAAGTAGGTGGTCAATCTTTGTGCGACAATTTTTTCCAAAAGTTTGCCAACAGTATTCTGCATCGAAATGATTCTCTAGCCGCAGATCTTCGAGTGGTCTTTATTAGGCTTTGGTAGTGGGAACAAATAACTATGGAGCCATTCCTCTTGTATCTGGCCACTCTGGATGCTGATATTGAATTCCTTTGCCACGCTTTTCAAATCAGCATTCGACATCATCAGCATGTCGTTGTATCGGATGCCCTCAGGGCCTGGAGCAGTGCTGCGCGATTTCTTGAGGCAAGTTCTTAAGGTATCTGCAGTGATTGTGAGATCAGTGCCTAACACAGTGTTCTCGCACAGCATCGACAGTTTCATCTTAACCCCTATTCTTGTAGCTTCGTCTTTTTGGTCAGTTTGCTCCAAGTAGCGCGCCAGAAGGGTTTTTCCTTTATCAGCATCAGTTCTCTGCCATATCAGGTCGTACCCTGAAAATCAGGGATACCCCTTGGTCGTGCAGCGCCATGCATGCTCCGTTGAAGGCGCCAGAATGTCACAAGAGATCCCTCGGAGCAAACGCTCTTGCAGAATTCGTTCCATTTCGCTGTCTTAGCTTCCTTCGCAATTACCTTGAAAGCCACTGTCTGCTTGTTGACCTCATCTTTCAGACTGATCAGGCGTTCAGAAAGTGACGGATCAATTTTCCTTGCCTTTTGCCATGCCTTGACAGCTTTCCTTTTTTCTAGCCACGCCATGTTGACTACTTCATTCCACCATGGTGGCTGGGCCCATCTTTCCCGCCGTCTGTGATCTGCTCTTGTTTTACGTCGTCGGATTTTGCTAATGGCATCTTGCCCTGTACGGTCATATATAAAAGCAGGCACATTGATTACATGACCTTTGTTGTTGCTCTTCTCTACCAGGACGACGCAAGGAAAGTGATCACTGTCGTGGTATCCCAGTGTGCTCCACCTGCACCCTGATGCAATGGAGGGAGACACTAGGGCCAGGTCAATTACGCTGTCAGAATCCCCTTGTCGTGTTGCCATTCGGGTAACCTTTCCGTCGTTCAAGCATACTAGATTGGCAGACACTAGGGCATCCTCCAGGTCTTCCCCCTGTTTATTAGTGATTACGTTGCCCCACTGGTTTCCTCTGGCGTTGAAATCTCCGCAGTAAAGGATTTTCTTTTCCTCTGTCTGGAGCAAACTCTGCCATTTCGCTGTATCCACCTTTCCATTGCAGGCGTACACATTGACAATCACAAACTGGGCCGGGCCCATCACTCTGACTGCGTGTACTTGTAAGTCGTCATTATTCCACTTAGTCATGTCCACCTCAGACACCGGTGTGTGGTCACGAACAAGAATGAGCTGTCCGAGGTGCCGTCTATTGTAGAAGGATTGGAAGCCCGCAATTTTAACGATCTCGTCACCGAGGTGTGTTTCCTGTAGGACAACAATGTCGTTGCTGTAGAGGAGCTTCTCAAAAATGGGTCGGCGTTGACTAAACGAAGCGCAGTTCCAGTAGAGAACACGAACATACTTTAAACTGAGTCTCTCACATTTCAGTCGCTTCCTGCAAGCGCCACCGTGCTTGCCTGTTCGCGTTCTCCTTGTCCGTCTACGGGTTGTTTTAAATTGGTAAATAGTCGCCATGGGACGTCGAATACACACTGAGGGAAGTCTAAACTCACGTGCATGTACTCCATTGCACGGTTCAGAGCCCATTCCGATAAAACTTTCACATTATTCGTGAGCGAAAATAGCTAACTTGCGCCATTCGCCTCAACGGACGAAAAAGCGTACCGCCATTGTGGCTGTTTACACCGAAAGTTTTCATATATATATATATATATATATATATATATATATATATATATATATATATATATATATATATATATATATATATATATATATATATATATATATATATATATATATATATATATATATATATATATATATATATATATATATATGTATGTATGTATGTATTATGTATGTATGTATGTATGTATGTATGTATGTATGTATGTATGTATGTATATATATATATATATATATATATATATATATATATATATATATATATATATATATATATATATATATATATATATATATATATATATATATATATATATATATATATATATATATATATATATATATATATATATATATATATATACTAGCTGTACCCGGTCACGCGTTGCTGTGGCGTAATTTGGCTACACGGAAAATAGAGAACATAGAAATGTGTCTTCGCTTCACGCTAGCGATGCACAGTGCAACAGCTAAACCACAGCTAATAAAACTTTGAGTGGGTAAGGCAGTTACTGTAACTTAAATCTATCTCAGTAAACAGTTTATTGTAACCACCCATCCCCCAGTTCACATACTACTTTCTCCTTCATCGAAGTAGTTGGAAAAATTACCCTAGTGAAAAGCAATGAAAAGAGGAAAAATACACCATAATTACGAAATGAGCACATTTGCTAATTGCTGTAAACAACCCTGCACGCGTTGCTACAATAGAAAGTGAATTGAAAGGAAAATCGCTTTAACAAAATGTAATTATATTGGATCATTGTGCCAGTAATTTAACATTAAAAATGTGTTTACTGAAGTGCTTTTGGGTAAACAATGTTCTTTGTTCTTCCGTCTGGCGCGTACACAAATAAATTAGAAGGTTTTCCGACGCGTGAACAGGCCACATATAGCTGTCCATGTAAAAAGCATGGATGTTCCAAACGTAGTCCACACACTTGTAGGGATTGTCCCTGTGATTTGTTTATGGTCATTGCAAAGGCGAGTCGCACCGGAAACTGCAAGCGTCTGAAGTCAAATGGCATGTCTGTTGGAATCATTAAGATGCGTGGCAAAAGTATATTCTCGCCCTTAAATTTCCCATTTAAAATTGTACCTTCGATGATATTGAGCATCAGCCTTTTCACTGAAAGCCTGGTACCATTGCAAAGACGTGGCGGATTGATGTTTCTGAGAAGAATGATGGGCACGCCAATTTTCACGGTTAAAATGTGGGGTGGCATGCCTGGCAAATCAAGTGAAATTAAGAACTCAGTTGGATAATTAACAATTTCGTCCTGATTCATTACAGTATCGATAGACTTAGACGTTGTCACACCGCCTGGTAATTTGTCTTAGATGTTCGGATTCATGGCAACTCACGATCGAAAAGGTTGTTTGAAGATTGTTCTGGTGGAGCCAGTCCCACCTGAACCAGTGCGTTGTTAGTTATTGTCAAACATATGTCCTCAATGCAAACAAATGCCTCATTATATACATTTGGTATGAATTGAAGGTCCTGATCATGCTTCGTTTAACGCCAGGATGTCTTCACTCATGTAGTCTTTGTATTTTTCCCAAAGCTCTTTTAGAATGAATGGGAAGCAAGTTGTTAATATTATTGCAAATAATGTGCGTATTTGCTGTGGTCGAGCAGTATTCGAAGCATCAGCGAGTGAAGTGTCCCAATGTGCATCATTTTCAAGAAGATTTAATTCTTGGCAACCTTCACGGTAAGTAGCGCATACTTTACCATAAACTGTTCTCAAGTCCTGGAAGGATGCCGGTCCCCGTTTGTTGATTAAAAGTAATCGCAAGTAAAAGCAATCTGCATTTTTGGGATGAACAGTGTACAGACGGCCTAAAATATCAGTAGAATATAAATTAAGATGTCCGTCAACCGCTTGACCTTGCTTGCAGCGTTGAAACTTTTTAGCTGATGCATTCCATGTGTAGTATATTGGCAGGTCAGAGTAAAGCAGTGTCTTTGCAAACATATCTCTACACAATGAGAAAAATCAGTTAACGTGGTTGGCGGTGGTAACAATGCTTGTGCATGTGCATTCTCTGTAGTGAAGTACACGCACTGTCCATTGTCAAGGTGCACTGCCAAATGAACAACTGCTGGATGTCATTCATGAATTGGAAATGAGAAAATGCGCCATACCGCTTCATTGCTACTAATGTAGCGCCCCAGCTGATATTGCTTGATTTCATCGATAGATGCAGCTGCATGTCCCACTCCAAAGACTGCCATATCGCCTCCTTTGTTGACATATTTGCAAATGTACTTATGTTTGCCAAGAAATGTGTCGACTGGCCTGTGTCACCTACTACCAATGATGATAATGGTTCGGGTGGTGAATGTAATACTGGCCATTTAACTTTTCCACCAGCGCAGCACATACCCGGCATGTCATTCTTAAATTTGAAGGCACTGCAATGTACGCACAATTTATCCATTTTGCCAGTAAGCGAGAGTAGATGAAGACCAATCATAATTGCTGGTGTAATGGAATGCACCAAGATTCAAAGCAACATGCAGTGTTCGCCTGGATAAAGTAGTGTGCATTTGAACGTTTTTGAGTCTTGCTTTCCGTTGCTGGTCTGATTGAGATGAACGGGCTTCAGCAGTGCGCACTCGAATGGTTTCCAGTCTTACCTCACGTTGCTCATCTGTTTTTGAAGCAATTAATGCCCTCCTCTTGCGTGTTTTAGGTGTAGATGGGCCAATCGCTTGTCGTTTGGTAAGCATAACTGCAAATTTTGTGAGCGCTGATCATCAGTAGCTTGTTCATCCTCATGATGAAAGTTGACTTGAAGTATCGCTGAAATAAATGAAAATATGAGCATGAGATAACAATCTATTTTGACTCAAGAGGAAATGCATAGAAACTGGGCAGCAAATAGTAAGAAAAGGAGGTATATAAGACAATATGAAAAAGCCAACAGATAATGTGCATACATTTATCATTGTGGGATTTAAGGAGTGGTCCACACATGTATTTAAAGTTTAAAAAATGTACATATTGACTGGAAATAAATGCACTCACCTGTTGCGATATTTCTAGATTCTAACACTGACCTGAGACGGAATGTCATGTAAATTTATATACTTCTTTAGAATAACAGAAGAAAGCCAACCAAAACTGTTGTACCAATGAGTATGAGAAAGATAACAGATAATGATTAATCTTTTTCTTCATCTTCGCGTTCACCAGCTGTACACTGTGGCGGAAAGTTCTGGTTGCTCGTCCACTACTGAACTGCAGTCCTGCTCCAGAACCTGAGTGTTGCATGTGCATCAGTTTTACAGATCTCATTCTCTTGAATACAGACTGTTGGTTCCTTGCCTCTCTGGCAGATGCACTCCGACTTCAAAAGAGGCTCCCCAATTAGTCGACTCTTACGACATGCTTTTGGGGAGGCAGTGGGTCTATTCTTGTTTTCCCCACAATGGGACCCCGGAACCCACACGGGGAATAATGATAATGTGTATATATTTATCAATGCGGGATTTAAGAAGTGGTGCACACTTGTTTGAAGTAAACAAAAAACATGTACATACTGGTTTGCAGTCTCACCTCATGTTGCTCGTCTGTTTCTGAAGCAAATAATGCCATTCTCTTGAGCGTTTTATGTGTAGATGGGCCAATCGCTTGTCGTTTGGGAAGCATAACTGCAAATTTTGTGAGCGCTGATCATCAATAGCTTGTTTATCCTCACGCACTAAATGAAATATGACTTGAAGTATCACTGAAATAAATGAAAATATGAGCATGAGATAACAATCTATTTTGACTCAAGAGGAAATGCATAGAAACTGGGCAGCAAATAGTAAGAAAAGGAGGTATATAAGACAATATGAGAAAGCCAACAGATAATGTGCATACATTTATCACTTTCTGTTAGATTTAAGGAGTGGTCCACACATGTATTTGAAGTTTAAAAAATGTACATAATGGCTGATGTCACTGTAATAAATGCGCTCACCTGTTGAGATATTTCTAGATTCTAACACTGACCTGGGAGAATGTCCTGTAAATTTATATAATTCGTTTGAATAACAGAAGAAAGCCAACCAAAACTGTGTACTACTTGTGGTACTCATGGGTATCGGGTATGAGAAAGACGATAATAGTAAATGATAATGTGTATACATTTATCATTGCGGGATTTAAGAAGTGGTCCACATTTGTTTGAAGTAAACAAAAAACATGTACATACTGACTAATGTTACTTAAATAAATGCTCTTACCTTTTTATATATTTCTTGATAACACAACTAAAAACCGATAGCCATTTTCCTTGCGGGCGGATGTTGACAATAGAGCGTCACTACTGCGCATGCACGGTAAATCGATCCCACGTAACGTGGCTATAATTAGAAATCACTAAAGTTATAAATATTAGTTTCAAATATTATGGCTTAAATTGTGGTCACCTATCTCTAACAGTGACAGGTTGAATTTCAAACCATGATGGTTCAACATCCGGTATCAAAACAAACATATCCTGAAAATTTCAGCTAAATCGGTTCAGTAGTTTCTGAGTCTATAGGGGGCAAACAAACACACAAACATTGATTTATATATATAAATACACTTTTTTTTTTGCAGTGGCAGCCTTTTGGATGATTTTTGGGGGAACAAAAAGAGTCCAAAATAATCAGGATGAAGAAGTATCTGTCAGTGGATTTGAATATCCTGGCCAAATATTTTTCAGCTTATTTCGTTTAACTTTAGTGGATGATTATGATTATGATGTAAGTAGACGCAACTCTTTGTGCAATGCATGATGTATGATTCTTTCCCTTGATATTAACCTTCATATTATGCATGATTGTTCTTTTTAGTATTTAAAAAAATGATACTCCAGTAAATACATTACCTTTTCTACTACAGTGCATGTGGCATGCGATTGTTTAATTACATTTGTAAATTTAAAGATGTAGTTAATAGCTCAGTATATATAACATAATATTTTACCATACACATGTTTGTCACATATTGTAAAATAAAGACTGTTTAAGTGCTTGTAATGATTGTAATTATATTGAGTAGTTTTAGAACTTGTAAACAATTACTTCTTTAAATTCAGTGGTGTAATGATTTAAAACTATTTTATTGGCATTTAAAAAAAAAAGGTGTTTACATTGTGACAAGAAACATTGCATGATATTGCTAGTATAGTCTAACAATGACCTATTAAAATTGCAGAATATGCTACTAATTGATGGTGTTATGGCTGACATACTCTTGTCTACATGGTTTATGCTGTCATCAATTTTATGTCTGAATTTATTTATTGCACTGTTGTCTGATACTTTTCAAAGGTAAGCAATCATGATTGATAACATTGACATTTTCAGTAATTTAATTCACCTAAATCACATATTTAATTTATACTACAGTGTCAATTTGGCTGGAATGTTTACAGCAGCTACCTGCTTTACCATTATAGTCAACAACTGACTTCCATTTCATAGACTTTTATTAGGTTCACTCAGAATGCATGTCTAGGCAAAAACTTTGCCTTCAATTTGCAAACTATTTTCCTGTTAAGCTTTTCAGCTCAAATATTCCACACACACTTTCTGTGAATAACAGTGCAATAATATTCAATTTTAAATATTTTCTGTATCTATTTTGTGGGTTGAAAAATATCACAATGACAATAGGGACATTTGAAAGAAAAGCATTATGTGCATAACTGAGGTTGGCAAGGACAGTATTTTGATGTAGGTTAATGTTGAGGCAAAAAATGTCTCCCCTTGTCTCTTGCATAGAAATTAAGTCAGAAAATTACATTACACTTTTCTTTGTCATATCATTCGAAGACAAAACACAACTGGCCTGTGTACTCTTTTAGTGCAGAGTTTAGCATCAGAGGATGAAAGTGAACTTGAAAGGTTTGCAGTTAGATTTATTGTACTGTTTAACAAATAATTGCATTAATAGGAAAATATTGGCAAACAAAAACATGTCATTCTTATATAGATGATCAAGTTACAAAATTTTATTTTTAATTTTTTAACATTTACTTTCATACAACTTCACAGAATATATCAAAATTAAAAAAACAAAAACAAAGGTAAACCACTTAGTAATATGTAAATAAACGTTGAAAGCAACATATACATTAATTTCTACTTCAGAGAAATATCACATCACATAGTGTTTTCACTTGACACAAGGAGAAAAGTAATACAAAAAGAACTTTTTATAAAACTGGAGTGCCTGCAGTTTTGCAGCGGTGTTTCTAAATAATAGAGTGAAAAGCTCTAGAATTAACTGATATTGATGACATAGTTGATGTGCTAATGTATATTTTTGGTACAATTCTCAAAAGTCACCCCATCTGGTCGGCCGTGAGATTTCTTAGGGGATTTCCCAGGTCACTCCTAGTCTAGGGGTGACATATGTTCCTCGTTTTGAATGTTTTGAGCACATCCACCAGAGATGACAGCCACCACCAACGAGCACAAAAATATAAAAACATCAATGATAATATCATGAACTGTCGTGCATTAGGCGCTTTCTCCCGCAGTACTTCTTCCTTGCACACAGGCATCTTTGGTGCCTGAGACCTACTTACAACAACAACACATTCCAGAAACAACAGTTGTTTACAGAAAAGAGAGTTTTGAAATGAAAACTGTGAACTTTTGTCTAGGAGACAGTGTGTTGACCACATTGAATGAACCCAAGCCACTTTTTGCTGTGTATAAACGGCGAAAGAAGACATCTCATAACACCCCTAGAATATAGGACCTCCTATGGGAACTACTAAAAAATATCGCGGCTGACAAGGTGACTTTCATGAGTATACTCTATTATTTTTGTATCTACTGCTTTTGCTCGTTTTGTACACTCTGCAAAAGATATATTACAGGTTGGTCTCACATTAAAGCCTGACTACAAATAATTTCTACTTCGTTACTTTCTTCAATCAACTTCACATAAATCTGATCTACACACCGTTTTGTTTTATTTTTGTGGTTTCTAGAGCTGTAAATTGCTTTGGTTCAGGGCCATGTTGTTTTCAAGCAAAATCATGCCAACTAGGTCAAGCAAAAATAATATAATATTCTTAACTGAATAATTCTTGAGAGCAAATTATTGTACTACATGTGTTTTACTGGAACATGAAAAAAAAAACAGTTACCAGCTGGCATTTTTATACTGGCCAGAAGTAAATTAACCACCAAGTACAACACTTGTCACCCTGGACCCTAGCACTGATCAGTGCTGACTGGTGTAACAAACATGCAAATCAGTAGATTAATTGAGAATTACTCTAAATTTTGTCTTCAAACAAAGCCTTACAATGTGTGAATTTAGTTCTGTATAACTTTATATATCCCAGAAAACTTCTCTGCCTATGTGTGCTCATGGTTTTACTGAAGCAGTCATTTATATGTTGCCCAATAACCAGTTGATCATACTTATAGCACTTTGCAGCTCCTTCACTATAACGGTTTACAGACCTCACACGTTATTTTTTTTAAACTACGTTAATTCATGTCTACCTATTAAAGAAATTTTCAGCCATTCGTGTTTTAAACCTCATTGACAATTGTACTTATGATTGATATCATAATTATCTAACTGTTTTCTGACTGCATGGCTTGGTGCGTAGACAATAAATAACTTATACGATCTGTCACCATAAGACTGATCAGAAGTACATACCACAATATGTGAATATGTTTGTTTAGTTTACACCCAGCACTTCGGTGTAAATATTTTTGCAGAAACATTTTAACATAAACAATTTTTATGTGCTAAGAAAACCTCCCATGAATATTATTATGATGTTGAGCAAACTTTTTATTTAAAAAAACACACACACGTGTCTGACAATGATGAATATAAATAAAATATCAGTATTATATTACATTTTACAAAACAGTTCAGTTTTTAATAACTGATGTGCCATTTTATTATTGATGAAACCAAAGAATATAAACTGTACTTCATATGACCAAAATCTGCTAGTTAATGAATTTATATCACAACCCTAAATGTTTTGAGTAGTGTGGACAACAATGCCAAGAATACAATGACTGAGGTTACAAGATAATTACTTATGAGAACTGTAAGGAAAAGACAAGTAAATGTAATCGTCACATGAACAGTAGAGCCAGAAAGGAGAAATTAGACATTAAGGAAAATGTGGGACAGGAAACACAAAGGAAGAATTAACTGAAAACTGACTGTAAATATAGCAATACTAACTTTATCAAAAGGGATGATGATTCATTGATTTTGACAGTTGTGATAGCTGATGCTTGCTCCAGATCAGGTACTTCAGGGAAAAGGAGAAGAAATGTCTAAATCTGTGTCATATTTGATGCCCATAATGTGACAGGAAATTAGTTGTTGAACAATTGTTCAATTAGAAATTATGTATGCAGTACTTTGTGTGTTTGTGTGTGTGTGTGGAAAGATTTCTGTTTGGTTTTTAAATATATGAATGATGGCCTGCTGTAATCAGTGATTTTTGTGATTTTTCAGAGTTTATGACAATGCTCAAGCCAATGCAGTCATGCAGCGAGCAATAACGATTCTCAATGTCTGGGAAGGAATAAACCAAAGACGGAAAAACAATTTCCTTCTTTATATTGAACAAAATTGTTCCCCTTTAAGAACGGAATATGACGATGATTTGACACTGCTAGAAGACGATGATCTGAAAAAAGTTACAATACAGATCAAGGTGAGATGTCTGTGGAAGCTGAAGTATTGATGAAAACAGTGTCATAATGTGGGAGTCACTGTGGAAATGCATGTTCATTAAAAAAAATATGAATATTATCATTCTTTAATTATTTAATCCTAGAAGGTTTGCACCAAAATTATCAGGATTTTTTTAACTCCCACGAAAATGAACTAAAGCATGAGACATGTGGTATAAGAATGTAAAGACAGTGGGAATTGTCACAGGGTTAGCTGCAGGAACACACAGAAAAGGGTCAGCCACATCTGACACATTAATGAGACTAAAAGAGTTATGTGACGGACCATGTAACATTTAACATTTCACTCCCTGATACTTTCTTCTTAATATGACAGAGGAGTCAGCTTATGTTAACATGGCCATTAGGAGAACAAAGAAACCTAACTGTAACCTACCATTCATGTTATAAGAGGTGGCTAAGAATATTCACACTATAACATACCATTGTGATGTGACTAAGCAGGAGATAAACTACCCTATCCCATAGAAAAGTTTAGCTGCAAAATCCAGCCAACCATAGATGTCTTTTAAAAGAAAAAAAAAGAAAAATAAATCTGTCAAAAAATATGAACAAAGTATGATGCAATAATATAAGCAAAAAATATTTATTTTAGAAAAGCCAACATAAATGTGCTTTAATGTTGTGCACTAACAAACAATAATTAAGAGTCGTTTGTGGAGGATTTTTACATAAAACTTTAAAGTACAGCTAATAATCAAAGACATGGCAGTATAAAATTTGTGATTGGTGAGCACACTGTTAAGATAATATTGGATAACATGGATTATAAAGAGATCATGCTAAAACACAGACTTGTAGTGTCAAGCAATTTTTGAATAATTATTTCCCAGTTTTGCACAACTTATCAACGTGCCATAGAAGAAAGAGTTTTTCCACGTAAAAGAAAGGTTAAAGTAGACAGGATTGACTTCATTGCACCTGATTTTATCCCATACGACCCAACTCTGTTGCAAAAGTGCCTCATAAAGTCAAAACACCATAGCTCTGACAGTAATTCCCAAGGGTCTAAATAAAAAATGCACACATGAACCAAAGGGTGCAGCCGTGAAACAAACCAGTGAATTTCTGAGCGCGAGACAACTGGCTTGACCACTTTGCCCCACACATATAATAAATTATGAAGCAGTTTGGGTATCACATTGATCATTGCTTGTATCAAAATGAAAATTTAATTATGTCGAGATGATATAAAAGATTTTAGAGGAAAATCAGATCACCATCTACTCATAAGTAAATTACATTTTTACCATTGTGACACATTACATCTTATAAATTTAGAAATCAGTACAGTAAGTATATTAAAACAATTTAGTGGAAACTGTATTATCATAGTTTATATTATTATAAATTAAATTTTTTTTTCAAAATATTACTAAGTTCTAAAAAAACAGGAGAATGGGGGCAGACTCCTGTATCCAGGTTAAAACTTTTGGAATGATTTGTATAATGAATTCCTTGTTAAAATGGAATGAAAACATAAAACTTGGGTAAAAATCAAATGGACCAATAGAGAAGCAGATTAAAGCAGTAACAAAAAAGAGCTGCGAGTAAAAGAAATTTAATAAACTGCCATTCTGCCAGTATTTTGCAATGTAGGCAGTGTTTTGCGGTGTAGGCAGTGTTTTGTGGTGTAGGCAGTGTTTTGCGGTGTAGGCAGTGTTTTGTGGTGTAGGCAGTGTTTTGCAGTGTAGGCAGTGTTTTATGGTGTAGGCAGTGTTTTGTGGTGTAGGCAGTGTTTTGTGGTGTAGGCAGTGTTTTGTGGTGTAGGCAGTGTTTTGTGGTGTAGGCAGTGTTTTGCGGTGTAGGCAGTGTTTTGCAGTGTAGGCAGTGTTTTGTGGTGTAGGCAGTGTTTTGCAGTGTAGGCAGTGTTTTATGATGTAGGCAGTGTTTTGTGGTGTAGGCAGTGTTTTGTGGTGTAGGCAGTGTTTTGCGGTGTAGGCAGTATTTTGTGGTGTAGGCAGTGTTTTGCAGTGTAGGCAGTGTTTTGTGGTGTAGGCAGTGTTTTGTGGTGTAGGCAGTGTTTTGTTGTGTAGGCAGTGTTTTGTGGTGTAGGCAGTCTTTTGTTGTGTAGACAGTGTTTTGTGGTGTAGGCAGTGTTTTGCGGTGTAGGCAGTGTTTTGCGGTGTAGGCAGTGTTTTGTGGTGTAGCTCTTTGAGCCTGAAGATTTAAAGCTGCATGGTTAGTGCTGTCGTTAAAGACTGTACAAGTGAGGATTTGAATTTTTTCCCCAGACAGAAAAATCTACAACCTTGCCTAAGATTCAACACTGGGTTTCCCACATAAGAGTCTCAATGTTATTGACCATTTAGCCATGCCAATCAAAGCCAGTGAAAAATACACATAACTATTTAAGAAGTTAGAAAGATATAGGGGCAGATAACACACAATTCTTAGAAAGTCAAACCTGAAAGGCATAAGCTGTAACAGTGAATGGAACCTCAAAGACCTTTACATCACAAGGTTAATAGCAGGAAACTAAAACCAGCTAAGTTGGTTGATCAAAAATAAGTGATGGGAAAGGTCTCACCATATTAAAAGATTAAATGAACAGATGGACTGAAAACTTTGAGAAGCTTCCGAACAGACCAGTCCTAAAAGACCCTTTGAATACTCATCCTGCAGAAGGTGAGCCAGATATAAATGAAGAAATCATTTAATGAGGAAATTTAAAATTTACAAGGAGAATGTAAAAATATATCATTACAGCCTAGAGAGAATGGTAAAATAGAGAATGAACTGGCAATCTGCTTGACACTCAACACTCAGAGGAAAGGCAAGATGAACATGTAATCACACTGTTACTGGTACCATCACAATTGGGACTGTTTGCTGACTTCTGAAAATGGGGATTTTATGCTTATGGAAATTCTCTGGTGCTCTAACGTTGGTTCTCAGCCATCCCATCTCAGTCAGAAATGCTAGCAAACTTCTGAAGAATGGAAAAGCTGATGGTCCAGACTGACAAGAAGGATATGTGGATGATGCCTAAGAACAAGTGAAGAAATGCACAAATCATGTTATTGTCAGGTCCTGGAAAAATGCTGAGCAGTATCATCATGGAGGTTTTGAGAAATAACATGCACAAACAATTAAGGGATGTTCATGCAGTTTTTTGACTAAACAGATCCTGCACTTCCCTAGACTAAATGAAGGTCCAATACCTCATACTAAAAAAAAAAAGTTTTTTCCATGGTTTTGCTTTAGCTTTTTCTAGCTCACTGTATAAATATTTGATTCTGACTGACTGCTATGAAGCAGTTAATAAGAAATGTATTTAGTTCTAGTAGGTAAGAATATGGGTAGTGGGAGCTGTTATGGTAAGCAGGGGTTAAAAGAGTGTAATAAATTTGGTGTTAAAAATCTACCCAAAGTTTTTCAGGATCCTCACCAGTGTACAGAGTTCGTGCATTGTGCTGAGATTCTTCGGACTCAGGCTTGTGTCAAAAGTAGAACGGAGCACTTGTGGGTTACTTCCCTTGTGCCATGATTATGTTGATCCGTGGTCTAAATGTAATCTAAATGAAGAGTGTTAAAGTGTTATGTAAAACATGTTATTGTATACATGTGAAACATGGACAAGAAGTAGACAAGCTGAAAAGCATTTCCTTGTGACCGAAATATGGAAGGATAGAAAAACAGGCTATCCTCCGAATAAAGGCAACATATTATGGTGGCCAAAAAACACACCCTGTGTTGTAAACATTCAAAAATTTGAACTCGAAAAAAAAAGAGAATTAAAAAATGGAAAAATGACGAAATTGACTACTTAGCGATAATTTAGGCCTTTATATCTGAAAATAGTGGCACAGAAGTTGCAAACAGCACCCGAAAATCTGCTCTTTGTGGCGCCATTGAAACTCGGCTAAATATGATCGGTGCCGCAGTAATGCAGTTTTGACCGCCGAGAGTATCTTCCTCACCGCTACGCGCGGCTGGGATAGGAGCTAAACTAAATGGCTGGGACTCACAAGCAAATAAATTAAAGGAAGTTGCAGGAGATGCTGTAGCTGCTGCTCGTGAGTCCCAGCCATCTAGTTTAGCCCCCCATCTGCGCCGCGCGGGAAATACGCTCGGCGGTGAGTTTAATTGGAAGAACACTATCGCTAAACTGTGTCGGAGCGTGTAGTCTCTTTGCCATGTCCCTATTATCGCGTGTATTGTTTTGTTTCTCAAAATTGTCAACGGACAGTAATCCTAGTTTTGCCGTGATGTGTTCATCAGAGGAAGTCTGCAATTTACAGGTGATTGAGGCCCTGTCAGGGTGTGATTTTGGCCGCCAAAATATGTGGCCGTTATTCAGAGGATAGCCGAAAAATAAAACAAAGCAGTTCTCATAAAGACAGTTGAAAGTCGTAAAATTCTAATAACAATTGGACATAGATAGTCAGTATGTTTTTGGACATGTAATAAGAAGGAATAGACTTGAGAACTTGGTAACAACTGGCAAGACTGATGGAAGGAGAGCAAGAGGAAGGCAAAGAGATAAATACCTGGTTGGGCGAGACATAAACTTTGAAATGATCCATGATTCTGGTGACTATGTGAGATTGTGAAACATGACAGCCTACGCTTATCGACACGGCACATGATGTGAAGCTAGCATAGGCTAACACTGAACACATCAAGTTCTGATTGGTCTATAAAAAATATCGGGCTAGCACCATAAGCCAAACATGCTTTAAAATCTGGGTGTGGGTTCTACTTTACTTATAAAGTAGGTGAAAATCATGTAAGATATTATTTAATGTTTTGATTGCAGGAAGATCTGGATAATTTTAAAGAAATGTTCAAACTTCAGTTTGGTGATCCTCGATCAGAGCTTTCAGTAAGTATTGTAAACATCCTTGCTTGTTATCCTAAATTGATATTGTCAACAGTCATCGGTTGTTATTGTGTTTTTGTTGTTGTTGTGTTTTTGTTGTTGTTGTTGGTCAATACAAAATCAAAAGTCTGGAGAAAAGAAACTAAATAACTGGGAAGAAAGTACCAAAAAAAAAAAAAAAACTTGCCATAAGGAAAGAGATACATATTAGAAAATTATGTATGGAACAAATTACCATATCAGATAACTGTATTTTATATGTCCAGGCAGCAAATGAACTTTATAAACTCTTGAAATCTCACAAACAGGAACATGATGATGCAAGCGAAGGAGGTGATGTGAACCGAGAAGACAGGAGGGTCTATAGTGGTCACGTGTCAGTGCACAAACTGGCAGTGGAAGTCAGTGACTTGCGACAGTTGTTGACATCAGTGAAAACTCAGCAAGAAAATGTGACATCATTGCTACATAAAGATATGAAATCAGTGAAACAAATGTTGAGGGAGCTGCTGAATACGATGAACAGAGACCGGGAAATGGCTGGCTGGTCAATGCTTAAGCCTGAGATGGAAGGTCAGTAGAATTACCAAACTTGTGACAAGACACTGAGATTTTGTTACAGTTTTAAATAAACATTTTATCATTAAGTGCCTTGCAGACTGAAATTGGTGGTCGTGTTGCTCTACATTTTGTGATCTGTAAGAGTAAATATCAGTTGATACACCATGACAAGAGGTTGGAACAAAAAATCTCACATTTTCCTCCGCTATCTATTTCAGCATAAATCTCTTAACCCTTTCACTGCTGTGGACTTAATCATTAGTTTGCCATGTAAACTGCTAAGGACGTATCTTTGCAATCATATGTTTGCCATGTAAACTACTAAGGGCGTATCTTTGCAATCATATGTTTGCCATGTAAACTACTAAGGACGTATCTTTGCGTATTTCGTTTTCTATGCCCTAACTGCTATCGATGTAAAAATATGATTTAGACTTTCCTTACAGACTGCCAAGGACATAATTCTAGGGGGTGAAGTGGCAATACTGTAACAAGGAGATGTCGTCACCTGTTTGTTAGCAGCTAGGACATTGCGTATTAGTTTATGGACCCGAAGTCAACAAGTCTTAACAATCTGTACATTCCTTTTTTAGGATCATCATTTGTTTATTAGCAGAGAGTTATTTGCAAATGAATAACCTTATTATATAAGTAGCTTCTGATGCAATCGTTGACGTGTCATATCAAAGAACGAGGGCCTTATCGTACTGGCTTTCTAGAAGGCCATAGAAAGACACCTGCCAACCCAATTTGAACATTTTGGTGTAGACAATCTGATGCAATCCAAATGCAGTTAGAAAATCCCGTGTGAGAACGCACATAGTAAACATGTTGAGCCATACTAGAACATTCTAGAAGCAGTTAGTGAGTACAAAACACATACAATGCATTCCAGCACCTCAGTATAAATAGTGGGTAAGAAACCACTTGGGTAACCTTCAGTGAGTGAGACTTAGAAAAGGAGAGACTACTAACATGGACCCTCAAAGAGAACCTTCAGACATTGAGACTCAGAATATGAGGGACTAGTCTCATGGACCCTTGCAGTTGTGGAGATGCCAGCTCAAAACTAGAAGAAGAGGAGCCAGTTACATTGAGCCTCAAAGACAGACATTTGGTAGCAGTATTATTGACTTGTTAGAGTCAAAGATTAAACCATTTGTTCCAGACAGCACTAGAAGCAGCCGGCAATTACAGACACTAGAACCAGTTAACAAAGTAATTGGAGATGAAGAACACAACGCGACATCAAGAGTATGTAACCCTCCCTAGTGTGTCTCACTTGTCAGGACTTTAACCAACCACCCGCTTCCCTAGGATGAATATTTTTAGGTGTACAAAATATAAACCGCACCACCAGCACATCTTTTGCTTTCGGGAGATAGAAAGGTATTCAACACAGTGGAAAGGATTAGCAGAAATGTAATTAGCATAGTGGTAAAGGTGGCTGCACACTTAGCCTAAACTCTGCAGCACAGAATGCTCTGAAAAGTAAATGCTGTCAAATTCATCCTGCCACATAACTCACTGGGTGTAAGTTCGTCTATAAATTAGGTTATTAGCGTTTGAAAAATGTCCTTATCTCAACACATCATGAAGTGTATTAATTGAGGGTAAATACTCACAAATGAAGCTTTATTACCAAAAATGATTCTTTCTTTGCAACTTAAAATGTTTATGCTGTTTTAATGTTTATCATGTACAGAGACAGCAAATATATCAAGTGGAAACATCAACTCTGGTAACAGGTCTGTAGTTATTGTGGTTGTAATATTAATGACATAAACACAATGTATTATATCTTTTTTGTAGTAGGCAACAAAATGAAAATAACAGACTACTAGTAAACAATGTTTTGTTCATATTAAAGCTATGCTAGGGTTTATCATTAGAGAATAAACAATAATGAATATGGCATATAGTAAACAAAACCAGCCTAGAAACTAGCACAAAATAGAAAGAAGTCAGCATATATATGTGTGTGTGTGTGTGTATGTGTGTGTGTGTGTGTGTGCGTGCGTGCGTGCGTGCGTGCGTGCGTGCGTGCGTGCGTGCGTGCGTGCGTGCGTGCGTGCGTGCGTGCGTGCGTGCGTGCGTGCGTGCGTGCGTGCGTGCGTGCGTGCGTGCGTGCGTGCGTGCGTGCGTGCGTGTGTGTGTGTGTGTGTGTGTATATATATATATATATATATATATATATATATATACATACTAGCCCTACCACGTGTTGCTGTGGCCCTGAATGGTGAAATGGAAAAGAAAAAAAGTAGCTCTTAGCTAACAGTCTGTCATGACCCTCACCCCCCTTCCCTCTCCCCTCCACCCAGTCATATCTCTCTCTTCGAAGGATTGAAAAATCATCCCTGGCGAAAGTATAAAAATAGAAATAGTTAGGAAATGAGAACTTGAAAATAATGTTTTAAGCTCTCTCAGCTAATAGTGTCTGGCATAACAGTCACTACTGTCTGTGCAGGTCGGTGTAGCCAGAGGAGTTAGCGCCGCATGTTGTCGCCACGGACTGTTTAGTGTAATTGAGCTCCCAACAAAGAAAAAGAAAAAAAAACTTCCTCACCTAACCAGTGATGGAACCCACAGTAATAGTCCGTTCTATACTCACAAATAGCGGAAATAAAAACTCCCACCCGTCATCTCCCCTCTCCGAAGGGACAAATGTTAAAGGACCTTGGCATCCGTGTCCACCCAAAGTAAACTGGACTGTAAGCAGTCTTAGTTAACAGCTTCTGTCATCAACAAATAGTTTATGATCGAGTGAAGCGTCGCAGGGAGGATAAATGGGACTTCACTGAAATCGGATGTCTGGGCGAAAGGTGAAGATATCGCAGCCTAGCTGTAAACCACAACACAGCATGCCAACAACCCTCCTGAGGGAAAAAGAAAAATTAGCACCCTGTGGGTAATCGAACACCGGTCAACCGCGTGAAGGGCGGAATACTTACAACTATACTACCTAAGACTGAAGAGGTTGGGTCTGATATTGCAGCCTAGCTGTAAACCACAACACAACATGCCAACCGCCCTCTCAAAGACGAACGAAGATTACCCGTGACATGACCAACATCACATCACCGCTATCACAGGCTAGCTGTAAACCCCCCAAACTGAGGGGAAAAAAGCCGTAGATATCGCAGCCTAGCTGTAAACCACAACACAACGTGCCAACCGCTTAGTTTAAGGCAAGAAAAAAAAAATATTTAATCACCCAGAGGGGCATTGATTGCCTGTCACACCTCCCCCCCCCCCCTCCCCCCCTGTGACAATCATATCATCCTCTACGAAGTATGGTAAAGTCATCGCCTGACGAAATATTGTTGTTAAATTGGACTTGGCATCCGTGTCCACCGAGACAAAAGTGGGTAGCATTAGTCTGTACTGAGAAGTAAATGTGGCCAGTGTAACAGCTACCACATAACCCATCGAGTACCAGTACTACTGCTACCACTACCACCACCACCGTCACAACAACACAGAACGGTCACTATTGTCTGTACAGGTCGTTGTAGCCAGAGTAGTTGGCGCCACATGCTGTCGCTATGGAATGTTTAGTTTAAGTGTGTCCCCAACATAAAACTCCATCACCTAACCAGTGGTTGGAACCCACAGTAAATATTCTGTGATTAAACAAAAAGTACACAATACTCACAAATAAGGGAAATAAAAACCCGCACTCGTCATATCTCCCTCTCTGAAGGGACGATGTTTAACTAACCTTGGCATCCATGTCGACCCAAACCAAACTGGACCGTAAGCCTTCTTAGTTAACAGTTTCTGTCATCAACGAATAGTTATGATCGAGTGAAGCGTCAGGGGGAGGCTAATTGAGACTGTACTGAAATCGGATGTCTTTGGTCGTAAGGCGCAGATGTCGCAATTTAGCTGTAAACCACTACAACACATGCCAATTGCCCCTTAAGAGGAAAAAGAAAAATTAGCACCCAGTGGGAAATCGAACACCGGTCATTCACGTGAAGGGTGGAATACTTACAACTCTACTTCCGAAGACTGAAGACTGAAGACGTTAGGTCAGATATTGCAGCCTAGCTGTAAACCACAACACAACGTACCAACCGCCCTTTCAAGGGCGAACAAATTTTACCCGTGACATAAACATTGAGCATCACGTCGCCGCTATCGCAGGCTAGCTGTAAACCCCAAAATCGAATAGAAAAAAAGCGTAGATATTGCAGCCTAGCTATAAACCACAACAAAACGTAGCAGCCACCCAGTTAGGGGCCTAAAAAAAAAAATGGTATCGCCCAGCAGGAAATCGAACCCCTATCACCCATGTAAAAAGCTATATGCTAACTAACTATGCTACTAAATACTCAGCATTTGGTAGAAATGAAAGCATATAATAATAATGTGAAGTTTGGTGTTACACTGTCAAAGGTGGCCAATCGATTAAAAACAAATCCGGGTGGGCAACGAAACAAATAATAATTTGACCGTTGCTGGAGCTACGTTGTTCCTGGTTTGTGCGATTTTATGACAAAACATCACGCTTTGAGTCAGAGGCAACATTGTGTGAAAATTTTAAAGCAATCAGTTTAGTAGTTTCCGAGTTTAGATCTAACAAACTCGGAAAATAAACATTTTTATTAATATAGATATTAAAAGACTGGAACATGTATGAAGGTACACCGCAAACACACACGCACACCCGCCCGTCCGGCCACAAGCATGCACGCATTCATTTCTGTCTCTAATTCTTTTCTCAATTTTTCTCTATTTTTTTTGCACTGTATGTTACAAAAGACTTTCTAGTTATACTAATAACAGAGTTAGTGATCATGTAATAACACTTCGGTCTTTCTGTTTTTTACAGTTACCAGTTAATAAATGTTTGTAATTTAGTTTTTTGGTAATTGTTTTACATTTACGAGGTTGCTGATTCACACAACATTACTAGTCTAATGTTTAAGAAAAATATTCAGAATTTAAAAAGAGGTTCAATTGCTTTTCATTTCTAGACATTTCCCAATGATTTAAAAGCTCTTCTTAGATCGCCTGATCAGACGCAGGGAAGATGGCACCATCCAATGATCAGTATATAGGAAAGATACTTGGATGGGCCAGAACATGAACTTTAATACTTTTGCACCCATCCAGTACAAACATGGCCTAGTTCGAACATTATTCAACTACGCTAGAAAGATTTGCTCCAATGATACTAGAAACCCTCAACTAGAAACCCTCAAACAAACGTTATTATTAAATGGAGACCCAGTTGGTTTTATTAAGCGCTTCTGCCAGCCTCCTCAACCAACTACCACAGAAATGTCAGTCCCCAAACAACAAGTCTACATACATCTAACCTATCGAGGGGATGACGTTATGAAACGGTGACTAAAGACAAATCTTTTCAAATCCTTCATACGTGAACCAATGGCAGAACGCTAAGAATTCTCTAAGCTTGCGCGATTCGTCACTTGCGCCCAGAACTCTGTATTCAGAAAAAGATGGTTCTTTTGTTACAGCTGCCCTGGTAAAACAGGCAGTCATGTTTGATCGTTGTTGAAATTGTACTTCAGTTATAAAGGATTCACTTATATGCTACATTTATGTAATTGTTACTGTAGTATGCACCTGACGAGATACAGCGAAACATGCCAGGCAATAAATTGTGCAATCTATTGTTTGTGTCTTCTTTGTTCAAATTTACAACGGGGAAACATTGCTTTAACTTTTTAGCTTCGTTGTGCTTTTTTAAATCTTCAATTTGTGTTTGTCTGCACTGCTACCCAAGATAGGTTGGGTTATCAGTTGCCTAATTTATTCTCATTAACTTTATCTTTCCCTAATGATTTGTATACCTAATTTCGGTGAATTCTCACAATTCATTGGACAACAGAGTGAGCTATCCATCTGTTCTGACGGGGGCAAAATCCCAAAGACAAAGAACAGAAAGAAGCACTGAGTATATCTGGCCACATTATGAGAAGAAAGAAACTGGAGCATGTTGCAACAGCAGGAAAGATTTGTGAGAAGAGAGGCAGAAGAAGACAACATAAGAGGATTTTTCACAGTCTGTATCATGGCATGTAAGAATGTCAGTACATGAACTGATATATTAAGTGTTGGAGATCACAGGTTGTGGAGAATCGTAATCACACCAGTCAGCAAGGCATTTCATGATATGATGAGCTGTTATGATCTACATTTAAGTCTTTTTATTTTACATTTGATTTTGTCTGTGATACAAAAGGAAATATTGTTTCAAAAATTGACACCATCAAGCTGCTTTGTCATAGCTGACCGATTTCCTTTCTGATAGTAGTTTTCATAATCTGTCTTCAGTCCCACAAAAATAATAGTGTCAACAACATTTATTACTATCTAAAATGACAAACGTTTAGGGGAAATTGTTTTTTTTTTCTTAATGCTGAATTCCCATTACAATTTTGTGATTGAAGTTTCTGGTGTCACGTTTGTTTGCATTCATTTTAACTTTGCATTTTGGACTTGTTTGTTATTAGAACTACAGAGAAGTTAACTGTTTAAAGTTATTATTATGATATAAATCAAAATTCATGCTTGCAAACAATTCAGGTTGGAGACCACAAGCATGCTCATAAATAAAAACTTGGCGCTTCTTTGATCCATTCCCCAAAATGGCGGCATGCCACATTCTGGCCATAAAATATCCAAAAATATCCGAACGACGGTGTTCCCGTATATCTAAAATACGGACTGTCTGCCAAGGGACAAATAATCGCGGCAAAACTAGGATTACTTGACAATCACTATTAACATTGCACATGGTACTAGTAGCAGACGATAAATACCGACCGTTGACAACAATTTCGAGCGTTTCTGCGACTCCGATACTAGCAGACGATATTAGCGACCGTTGACCAATTTCGAGACATTACAGACGATGAAAACGATTAGCAATACTGTGTTCTTCTGATTGGAGGATTTAGCAGCGGTAGATGTCAGACTTGTCGGCATGCGCCAAACGCGATTAAACTTATCGCCGAGCGTATCTAGGTGCCTGGGACTCACGAGTACAGTAATTGGAGGAAGTTGCAGGAGATGCGGTAGCTGCCACTCGTGAGTCCCAGCCATCTAGTTTAGCCCCCATCCGCGCCGCGCGTAGCGGCGCGGGGGATACGCTAGGCGGTGAGGCACACTCGCAGAAGCAGGTCGGCAAGCAACGTATCGCCCAGACCCTGTCAGAGCATTTGTTTCGTTATTCGGAGCCGGCACATATATTTTTAATAGAGTTGACCCCGCATTTGGATATTTTTGGATATTTTATGGCCAGAAATTGGCCAATTTAGCTTCTTTTTGAACGCCATCATATTAAAGCCGCCATTTTGGGGAACGATTCAAAGAAGCGCCAAAAACTTTAATAATTAATAAATAACATGAATTCCATTTGATGTAGTTAATGTATTTTAAATCAGTGGATGTAACTACAAGTGTTTTTAAGCATTTTCAGAACAAATCTCGAAGTATTCTCATTATTTTAACAAATTTTTAGGTAAATGGAGAAGATAACTTTTACATGTCTTGTTCATAGACTTTGTATTTTTCAGTGAACAGGCTTCACTTTCTAAGGTGAGGAGGAAGAAAAAGCGACCAGTAAATACTGGGTTAGAAATTAACACAATAGATGACAGATCAACACAGTTGACAGTTGCTGATGGTTAGTGTTGTGCTAGAATATTGTTTGTGTATGTACATAAGTGTGTATATATGTGTGTGAGTCTGTATATATCACTGTATATTTGTGTGCCTTTCTCTTTCAACGAAATATTCAGTTTTTTTCTTAGCTAATGCATCTTTTTGGCACTTTTCTGATGATTCTAGAGCATGTTTATTGCTTATTTTCTTCACTGGCTGTAGACTCCGGGGGAATCTTGGTATTCTTGGTAATCTTAGTTTCAGCTTCAGAATGCTCATCACAGTCCCTTGTGGAAAGATTGACAGACTGCTGTCTTAGCATATGCACTAGTATACACACGCAGCATTAAAAGCATACAGTAGCCATCAGAAGTGCTTACACAAACATACTCTGGTGGAAAGTTCTGATTGTTCATCCGCCTCTGGACTTAAGATTTGTTCCACAACCTGAGATGCACTCTGACTTTGAAAGAAACCCCAATTAATCCACTCTTATGACATGCTTGTTAGGGGAGGCAGTGGGTCTATTCTTCCTTTCCCCTTCAGTGGGACCCCAGAACCCACACAGAGAAAACTTATTGTTTATAAAATGTCACCCATCATTAGTTTGTCTTTATAACATCTTAAAACATGTTGCTGTTATCTTTGTTTTACTAGTGAATTTATATATTGTGTTCTCAATAAGTAAACTGTACAGAAGTCCACTGTCCGTGGAGTCACCTTTATTTTTGTTCCGGGACACGCAGGCGTCGATGGAAATGAAAGAGCTGACAGGTTGGCTGGATCCGCTATCACTACCGACGGTCAGCCTATGGATCATGCTGATATTATCAATGCCCTCAGAGAAATGGGAAGGATAGACGACTTTGGTGGCAGTGAATCCACATCACTCGCCAGAATGGCAGACTTGGGAATTAAGATCGGCACAGCAAAAAACGAGACGCACACCAGCTACGCCAGAAGACTTGTTAATCAACATAGAACTGGTACTATTACCCATCGGACGTTAGGGTTCATACTGAGGGGAGGATCTGAGCACCTATGGACATGTCCGGAGTGCAATGAGAATAACCCAACCAACTAACTAACTAACTAACTAACAAACTGTAATTAAAATATTTTTCTAATTTACGTTTGACCTCTCACTGGCAGAATATGAATTCTGGGATAAACATTCTAGAATAAACACACAAATGTGTGTGTGTGTGAATGTGTATTTATTATGTATGCATGTGTATTTGTCTGTATCTATGTATATATATGTATTTACATACACACACACACACACACACACACACATGCATATATAACACCATGCAGCAGTTCCAGGTTGTCCGTGATATTGGCAGACATACTGCATGGCTAAATATTTAACTTGTTGACTTTTGCCTAAATGTTGTTAATAGTCCATAATACATTAATAATTTATAATTAGACTAGGTGTGGAAGATAGTATGTGTGTGATATGTATATAGGTGTGGTTGTATGTGTAGTGGTTGTGTATATATGACTTTTTGTATGTATGAGTGTGTGTATAGATGTTCATGTATGGATGAATTTATGTATGTGTCGATGTTTGGGCATGAATGGATATGTATGAGTAGATGTATGCTTTTGCGACTATTGTGAATTGTGTGTATGGGTGTTTGTGTACATTTGGGCATTAGTGTGCATACGCTTATTTGTACATGTTTGTGTATGTATGGGTATCTTTGAGAGTATGAGCGAGAGTGCATGTTTGTATTTGAATGCATGTGTATGTATGAGTGTTTGTGAGTTGTATCTGTTTGTGTCTGTGTGTGTTTGTGTGGGGATGTTTATGTATGTATCTGTGTGTGTATCTGTGGTTCTGTCTGTGTGTCTGTGGGTGTGTGTGTGTGTTTATGTGTGTATCTGTGTGTATGTGTGTGTGTTCATGTATGTATGTATATTTGTGTGTCTGTGTGTATGTATGTGTGTATATGTATGTGTGTGGTGTATGTATGCATGTTTCAAAATTTGCTTAGACTGGTAAATATAGCCTAAATAGAAAAAATAAGAGGTGTGACAGACTGAAAGCATAAGCAGAATTTTGCAATATAATTTCAAACACCATCACAGACGATTAGAGACCAGAGTAAAAGTCTGGGAAATAATGTTTACAAATTCACTGTAATTGTCAGAAAAGGTTCACATGCTCATTACCATAGGCCCACTTGCCAGAGTGTGGGACCTAAAAGGAGCCATGCCGGATGCATGTCTTACAGTACAAACTGCCTTGCTAAGTTTCCAGATAAAACGTTAAAGGCGTCTATAAATGTGCTGGAAAAATATCGCTATTTGTTTGGCCATTGAAGTCCCAGAGCTGATCTCGGAGGGTGCAGCTCGTGATGATTGGAAAGCTCAACATATGGATGTTACGATTACCTTGGTGAGCCCAGGACCAGAGCGTTGTGTGTCAGCTCTGCATTTATGAAAACCTCCTTGGATGGCGGGGAATGCCCATGATCTGCCCCTGCTTGTCCTTGAGGCACTTGTTTACACACGGATGCCCTGGACAGGGTCTCTAGGGGCAACACACACACATATATATATATATATATATATATATATATATATATATATATATATATATATATATATATATATATATATATATATATATATATATATATTTATGTGTGTGTGTGTGTGTGAATGTATGTGTGAGTGAGAAGGTGTGTGTGTGTGTACATATATTTTACCATCTATGCTGTTGTGTCTTTTCTTGATATTTATTAAGTGCATATTATTATATAAACATAAAATTCTTTATTGATAAAATACAACTGCTGTGTAAAAAATGGGTGTTTGGAAGGGTCAAATGTGAGATGAGCCTGCATGCCCAATTTGTGACCCTTTGAAAATAAAGTTTGTCCATTTGTTCGTTCGTTTAAATATTTACAGACGGGGACTTGTTCATAGATAGTATCGTTTCAAGAAAATTTAGACTTTGGCCATATTAAATATGACTATTGTTTTGAAAGAACATTATGAAAGATGTGGTTCCTGAAAGAAGAGGCAGGGGTTGACCAGCACAGTGATGAATACAGGATATCAAGGAAAACCTAGACCTGCTACATGATCAGACATACATGAACACTCACCCACACTCATTTATTAATTTTTATATATATTTAAAATATATAGATCATCATCATCAGGTGCCTTGCTGAATGGCGTGGACGATCATGCGTCTCCACAATCTGCAATCTCCTGCAGCACGTATCAGTTCATGTGCGGACACACCTCCATGCCATGCAACAAGACTGTCAAGAATCTTCTCTCATTGTCTTCCTCTATCTCTCCTTCCACAGATCTTTCCAGTGGTCACAACATGTTCTATTCTCTCTCTTCTCATAACATGGCCGTAAAATGATGACTGTCTCCTTCTGATGTCTGTGATAAGTTGTCTTTGGGCTCCCACCTCTTTCAAAACTTCTTGGTTGCTCTTTTTGGCTGTCCACGGTATTGTAAGCATTCTTTTGTAAAACCACATCTCTGAGGCCTCAAGAAATTGTTTGGCCTGCCTACCGATTGTCCAGGATTCACAGCCTTATGTTAAAACTAAATGTATGTAGCAAGCAAGAATTCTTTTTCTAACTCTCAATGACAAGGATATATTGAACAAGATGTTTTTCATTTTATAAAATGCAGTTTTTGCCTGTCCTATTCTGTTTCTTATTTCAGTTATGCATTTTCCATCTGATGTTATCAATGTGCCCAGATTCTTAAATTTCTATACTTGTCCCAAAATAACACTATCGACTTTTATTACACATTTAGGAATAATTTGTTTCTTTGATACCAACATTACTTCAGTCTTCCCATTATTCAAACTGAGGCCCATTCTTCCACTTTCTAACACCACAATGTCTATCATTTCCTGTAGTTCTTTCTGACTTTTTGCTATTAGGACTGTATCATCAGCATAACGTAGGTTGTTTATATTGTGCCCACCAACCACAATTCCGGGCATACCAATTAAACATCTCATTATATATTCACTGTATATTGAAAACAAATCAGGTGACAGTACACATCCTTGTTGTACGCCCCTCTTTATGCTTTGAAATGTACCTAAACAGTTGTTAATATAGATATAATGGCTATCCTCTGAATAACGGTCCCAAATTATCAAGGCCAAAAATATACCCTAACAGGGCCTCAGTTACATTTAAATTGCTGACTTCCGGGGACTATACCACCACCGCTGAGAGTATCTCCCGCGCCAATATGCGTGGGGCTTAACTAGATGGCTGGGACTTACAAGCAAATAAAATGAAGGAAGCTGCAGGAGATGCGGTAGCTGCTGCTCGTGAGTCCCAGCCATCTAGTTTAGCCCCATTCCTCGCCGCGTGTATTGTTGCGTGAGATACACTCAGCTGTGACGGTATAGTAGCCGGAAGTCTGCAATTTACATGTGACAGAGGCCCTGTTAGGTTATATTTTCTGCATAGATAATTTGGGAGCGTTATTCTGAGGATATCCTATATAATTATATAGATGTAATGGTTAAACATGTTGCAAGTGTTTATTCTACTATGTTGTATAGCTCAGAACAGTCCATCAGCATTTCCAGATGTCACACGTTTAGCACAGTCTCAGGTTCTGGACATAATGCTATCACCTTTGTCAGGGCAACACCAGAAGAAAACTGTGAGTAAATAATACAGTCAAATAATATAATACGAGGGAAAGTCAATAAGTAAGTCACAAATGGCTGTTTTAAAAATAAAAAAATTTAAGATGATAACAACTTGAAAACCATTAATTTTTACACATACACTGTTCTTTATTTTTCAACATAATTTCCACCAACATTGATGTACTTGTCCCATCGTTTTATCAGTACTTTGTGACTTACTTATTTACTTTTCTTCGTACATGTAACATTTGATTCAAAATACACCCCACAACAATTCCTTTTTGAACCACTATATTGTGGTTTTCTGGTTATCATAGTAATTTACAGTGTTCATTAAGAATTACTTGTTACTCATTGTCTGTATCAACATCAGCATATCAGTCCAACACACTCATGCTTCATCCTCTGATGCAGCAGCCATCTCAGTGTCTCCATGCCCAGTGTAGAAGTAAGTAGTAAGTTTTATCACACAGGACATCACAAAGTGATAAACACCCGGTGACACAAAGTACCACCATTCAGATGAGGATCACCCATGGAGAGGTCCTGGAAACCTGATTCAACTGTTAGGTTATATTAGGGTGCCAGGCAACAGCCAGGGTGGGGCTTCAAAATAAGGAAAAATTGCATCCCACATGGGGACAACAGTATTCAAGTGTACAAAGAAGGAGTTGACTGGCATAGTTCAGTGATATCAAAGATTAGGTTATGAGCATATCTGTGCATATGGGCTGTTTTACATGATTACTATTCTTAAATCAGGTCTGTGTTCTTCCAATTATGCCATACAGCCAAGCCATCCAGGTATTTACCTATATTCCACAGTGCATATATTATCAACTTTATGCTATGAATCCTGTTGAGGTCTTCCTTCAAAAAATGTATCAGTTACATAACATATATTATATCTTCCTTTTCTAAATTTCTCAGTTTTGCTTTACAGGGGGTGTGGGTGTCTAAAGACATAACACATCCTTTGCATAACAGGTTTCATTGCCTGGTAGAGACCTACTTTATTGTCAAGGAGCAGGAGGAAAAAGAAGAAGGAAGAACAAGAATCCTTTCTCATACACAGCAAGAATTCTCAACATGTGTAAGAGCTAAAAAGAAAATGATTTCCACCTTCAACAGTTACATTTGAGAACGTGCATGTTAAAAAATGTTTTTGTGTTCTTTGATCATCACAGCATCCAGTATCATAAAAAAGGTGGAGGCAGTGATAGTATATTCTCAATGATTAGTAAATAGTGCAGTCCAGCATGTTGCATGTTTATGGCACAGGCAAATTTCACTATCAAAAATGTTTGGGAACTCACAGAAAAGAGCAGCAACATTTTGACAATAGGGATCTTTATGGGCCAGAGGTTCGAGCCCCAGCATAAAAGGATAATTCATTAACACAATACAAGTGGCAATGATCCACGGGTCACTTGCTTGGCCTCCACGGACCACATCTGACCCACGGGCTGCTAGTTAAATAGCCCTGGTGTAGAGCATGGTGTGGAATAGGCCACAGTTGGGCACAATAAAACAGCCCATGGTGCAGTGATATTGATCACAGTTGTGAGAGAAAGTTAAGGCCATAAAGAGTTTCTCTATGTCTCACCTCGGGCTCACTGAGGTGATACTCCTGCTGCATGACTTGTCATGCTCCATGGATAAGGGCTCACCCTTGTGACCTGAAACAGGTTGGCAGGGGATCTCATGGTTGGTGGCCTCTAGAGATGTAGTGTACAGCCTGGCCCACAACAGCCCACCCCCAGTGCATGGGTGAGAACGTCTATCAAAGCTCATTTGGGTCAAGTCTGCTAGCCCAAAATACTACTAAATGACAACCCTCAGTTAAAACATCTGTCAAGAAAAACTACTGTACTGCTGAATTTCCAAGAGATTTGCTTGCAGCCTAGACGAGCAACATCTCTTACGGAAGGTAACTTGTGGAACAGTCCTGTCTCCGAATATCCCTTGCTGTTCTCAATGTTGGTGCACCGTGTTAGGGTACACCTGACAACATGCCACTGCCAGTGTGATGGTTTGGTGTAGATGTCCGTCTAATACATGACCTATAGCACAAAAACAAAGTCCTGAATGTCAACTGAAAAAAAGTCCTACTAATTGACAGAAAAGTTCACATGCTCATTACCTTTGGCCCACTCGCCAGAGTGTGGGACCTAAAAGGAGCCATGCCGGATGCATACCTTGCAGTACGAACTGTCTTACTAAGTTTCCAGATAAAACGTTGAAGGTGTCTATAAATGTGCTGGAAAAATATAGCTATTTGTTTGGCCATTGAAGTCCCAGAGCTGTGGGCTGCTCCCTGCTGATCTCGGAGGGTGCAGCCCGTGACGATCGGAGAGCTCAACAATAGATATTGTTTAAAGCATGAGAATGGAGGTGGCGGCTGTAACAGCAACTTTCGATGGCTGGTGAGAAGTATAGCCTGACAGGTTGCAGCTGTAGCAGACTCACAGAACGAGTTTAGCAAAATAATAATCTGTCCTGCTCGTAGTGTGGCTTGCACCACTTGAGAAGACTTAGATCAGAAGCATGTCATGGACTTTCTGCCTAGGATATACTGATGGTTGCTGCACAGCTCTGGGCAGATGTTGTTAAAGCTGTCACTGGATTCAGTGAACCATATCAAAGAGTCAACTGATGAAACTTGAACGCATACAAAATGAAGCTATGTAGTTAATTCTGCTGAAATGCTCAAAGTTCTGCAAGCAAAGTCATATCTCAGAGTGGCTGCAGAGAAGAAGCACAACCTGCATGAAGCCCTGGGTAGAGCTAAGGGTCGCAGACTGAAAAAAGGAAGGTCTTGGATGGCGCAGGCTGAAGACACAATTGGACATGTGTGCAGGCTTGATAAATTAGGACAAGGAGAGAAGTGACTCAAAGTGTCTGAGCATGTTTCAGGGACTGGCCCACTTGTGCCGCAGAATCAGAGGTTCAACAAATGATTCATGACGATTCACATCAGGATGATGTGATTAGCTATACAGATGGCTCTGTGTTGAGGGGCAGACAGAGTGCATGGGGGTTCATAGGGAATGCAAATGGACGTTACTTAGAGCAACAGAGTCTAGCATATGATTTCACAATATCTAGTTTGAGAAAGAAGATGGAGACAGTCACTGCTGGCTTAAGAATCAGCTGTACACACATGCTGTAATTGTAACTGACTCACAGTGCATGTTGAGAAAAGTTGGAGACAGGTATGCTCCGTGCAGAGTGGCAAGCATCACTTCAGAGGTCCTGGGTAATATGCATCCTTTGGATATTTTCTCCAGGTCATACCAGTATGTGTTGGGAAATGAACAGGCACATAGACTGGCCGGTTCTGCACCACTTAGTGATGAACTGACGTATGACAAGCTAGATGTTGTGAGGGCCGTTTGGGAGTGAGTGAACAGTGCGAAGGCACAAACAAATTATTAAGGTCTTAGGTGATGGTACTACAGGGAGTTAGCAGGGGATCTGGCCAACATTCAACACTCAAGAGGAGGGGGAGACAGATATACAATCAATTACTGGTACGATCAGAATTGGAACTCTTCTCTTGCTGCTGAAGATAGGGACAAAGTGCTTATGGGAGTTCCTGAGTGCTATGATATTGATTCTTTATTCAACATTCTGTTAAGTGGACAGTGCATCAAAACAGAAAATCCATAACTGTAGAGAGTGATTCCTCAGTCAGGAGTGAGCAGAGCGTCTGGACAACATTAAACCCACCCAGGGAAAGATAATTGTACTTCTAATCAGGTTTAATCAGGAACGACCTGAGTACTGTGATGTAATTTCTGCATTTATACATTAATTATGTTGTCAGAGTAAACATAAACGTTCATTTTACAGGACTTTGAAAATGAAAGCCCCACAGATTGCTGATTCATGTGAAGACTGCTGATGACGTATTACCTGTGTTTTACTGCAACAACAGCTCATCTCAGTGTAACGACTATCTAAACCCAAAGATGTCCTGTTCCTGTCTATTAGAGTGTGGATAGTATAGCACTCGTTTTTACTTTTATTTATCTTTTAAAGTTTAATTGCATTACAATATTTTTTCAGCCAGTCAAATATAATCTACTGCTGTTAACTTCTGTCCATGTTGGATCATGACTTTACATGGTGAAAGAACATTTTTATGTGGTGACATCCTTTTTGAAGCAGTGCAGTTCTAATAACAAATAACCAACCTGCCAAAAAGTATTTCTGGGAAGTCTTATTATAGTTGCATGTAGGAATCTGACTTTGCTATAGCAGCAATAAAGGAAAGTACCTTGATAACATGGTCTGTAAAAGATGAAATGTAGAATAGCTAAAGTACAATAACGCCAGATTAAGAATAGTCTATCCAGTATTAGAACAAAGAAGAAATTCCGGGCACATCATTAACAGGGATGATGCATTTCGAATTATTTACAATTCCGCCAACCTAGATTACTTCGATACGCGGAAGCTTCCGCGATTGGCAGATTGAAACCGGATCTATGTAGGCAAAAAGAAATGGTCGTTGCCCTACGCTTACCTTGGTGAAACAGTTTGAAATGTACTCAAATTTGTGTTTCAGTTTCTAGGATTCAGCTATTTGCTTCATTTTAATTAATTGTTACTGTAGTATGCACCTGACGAGATACAGCGAAATATGCCAGGCAATAAATTGTGCAGTCTATTGTTTGTGTCTTCTTTGTTCAAATTCACATCAGGGAAACATTGCTTTGATTATCTAGTATTATCTTGCTCAACTGAAGTGAGAAAGATAGTTCTTAGTTAAGTTCAGATCCTTCTTCTTCAGCGATCTCTGGTCATGAGCATAATCCACTGTGGGCCATGTAAACTGGGTCTCTTAGGTTTTCCCAAAGCTTAGTTGGCAGGTCTACTGGGTGTGGTCACATGTTTCCAATCTGTTTCTGATTTTCTCTAAATGAGGGTTTTGACTTCTAGAACAGATAGTGGCTGGTAGATTTGTGATTTGCTGCTGCCTTTTTTGACTAAACAAATCAGGGCTTTCATTGCCATTGATGTCACAGTGAGATGGAATACACTGCAGGAAAGTTTCTACTTTTTTGGACAACATTGCAATCCTTTGTTAGACTACAGTGCTGTCAGTAGTCGTGGACTCTAGAGCCTGTATGGCTGACAGTCAGTCTGTGCAGCCACCAGTAGGGCTGAGAGCTCTACCTTGTAGTTAGAGCAGGTTTGTCCGGTTTAATGTGAACACCTGCTTCACTATTCGTTGTTGCCTCTTTTGCTGATCCATTTATATAGATTCTCATCCAGCTGTCCTGTGGAAACATGTTGTTGAGGTATTCCACTGTGATTGCTTTCTTCACAATTGGGCTCACCATCTTTGTTTCCCAAGCTCACAAGCGTTCTTCTGGTTCTCTATTTTTTTTTAATTAAATACACCTTCAACCTTCCACTGCATGGTTACCTGGGGTGGAAGTGTGTCCTCACAGTTAGAAGTTATACCTTGTCCTCCCCTAACAACGAAGAAGCCGCAGGGCTGTCGATGGCTAAGGGTAAAGTTGTTTGAGATATGGGAAAGAGTCCCGCTTTTACTTGATTGTTACCCAGTGTGGTAGTACCACAGGTGAATGAATATTTGCACATGGGCAATTAGTATGTATCAGTTCCTCCCCACCAAAAAAATAATGTGGTTGAGGCTGCCAAATTTACCGGTCATTATTCCGCCCCGACATAGCACAACCACAATACACACTGCTCTCATAAAAAACACACAGTATCCTGCGTTGGAAATATGTACCAAATAGCAGCACACGATAAGAAAACAACAATCAAAGAGAAATTATAACCATAGAAAAATAACATTGTGCTATTTTCCATTTTGAAAGAAAAATGTACAGATCCTATCTTGATGTATGGAAGTCAGTCATAGACAGTCAGAATAGTGAGAAATTATGTGGAAGCTTCAGAGATGTGATGTTATAGAAAATTGATAAGAAGACCAAACAGTTAAAAGGTAACAGACAGGTGGACAATTCTTATCAGCTGTCCGTACTGGTGGCAGAGTGCTTATGGTTTATAACTGTGTGTAATGACGCTAGTTCACATCTCTCGACTTTACCTTTTTTTACCTTTAAATGAATGAATTTGCAAAGAGTTGCTGGTTGCCAAGGCAACAAAAATTCTTTGAGAATGTCATGAGAAGGGAAATACTGGGAGCTCATGACAAAAGGTGGAACAAATATGATGACAATACAACATAGCAAATAGGAAATGAAGAAGCTGGTCATAGATGGAAGACTGGTGACCACATACATTTGTACATACATGATAAATTTATTTTTCTAGAATTAATTGATGCATAATAAGTTGTCTGCTAGCTGTGATACTGAGGCCAGTTATTTTTGCTGCCTCTAACCGGTGATAGGCTTTAATTATTGTACAACATTCTCTTATTGTATGGGTGTGTCTGTTATCATCAGCTGCCATGCTGACTGGCATGGATAACCATAATTCAGCATATCTTCATATTTCATTTGTATCTCCAGTTTTCATTTAGTATAACTACTGTATCTATAATTTTGTTTAATTCCTTCTGCTTGTTTCTTTTAAGACAATATCATATGTGTTCTGTAAATGGTTCATATAATTGACCACCAGCTACAATCATTCTATAGATCTCAAAATAAGCTCGCTGAATAGCAAAAGCAACTAAGGGGATAATAGGCATCTGTGATTTTCAATATACTTGAAAATATTTATTTATGGTTGATGGTTCTTGTAGGTACTAATTACTCAGATGTGTCTGGACTTGAGCATGATATGACTAGATCAATTACAAGTTGTATTGGAGTCTTCTTGCTTCTTCACAGGATCCTAACTTAAATTTTTGTTTTCTCTTATAGATGCTGTTTACTGCCAAAATTTGTTTTATGTTTAAAACAAAAATGTATGATCTTTGCCATCAATATTTCATTGTTTGATATTTCTTCATGCCTGGCTCTGACAACTAATTGTGCAAGTCTATGAGGCATAAGTGGGGCCCACTATGGTGTAGCATATAGACGCTCACCTGCAGAACTGGACTTTTTTTTTTAATGACCTTGGTTCCCAGGTCGACCTTACCTTAATTGGATACCAGAGACACTGTCCTGGGGAGTAAAGATCATCATCCACCCAGTGCTGATTGGTCTATAAAATATAGGTCTAGCCTGATATGCCCAATATGCCTGAAGGTGTGGAAAAAGTACTTTGCTTTATGAAGCATAAATACAAATCTGTTTCTTTTCCTACACTTTCTGCCAGTCCAATGATATCTGCAACATTGTTTGCACTTTTGTTAACAAGAATGAAATCTAACTTTTCACATAACTATGAATCACTTGTGTAGGTATAAAATAAACTATACCTCAGTGAAAATAAATACTAATAGTAAATGCTTCAAGCTTAACCATATGGTTTTATAGTGGTTAACAAGAAATGTATTAATACTACTTCTATATGACTAGTTAGCGCATAACACAGATAGCCATGCAATAAAGTAATGTGTTGGCATGACTACTAACTGTTTATTATTGGATAATCTTCCAATTCTAAAAACAGTTTCTCTTAGCCAAGCTGTGAGTATACAGTATATATAAATAGGAAAGATGGTCACTATAATACATCTTGTTCTACTTCAGTATTCCAAGCCCTTGAGGTTTATTTCTGCAGATATCACCTGCCTTCATTCATATCTCTGGTTGGCTTTCTCTTTCCAGTTGGTGACACCAAGTCTTTACATTATCTCTCCATCATCTTCTTGGTCTGTCTCATGGTCTATGACCATTCATCTCCCTTGTGTATAGTTTTTACTTCTCTGTCATCTGACATTCTTTCAATATACCCCAACCATTTCAGTCTATTAGCTCTCATGATGCCAGTGATCAGTGGTGTTTAAACATTATGAATTTTGTTGTTGCTTCTCACTCTCCATTCCCAGCTGTTTGCATCTTTGATGGGTTTAAAGATTCGTTTGCTCCCAAGTACTTATATGTTTCCATTTGTTGGATTTTCATATTATTGACTTGTATGTGGCTAGAGTTTATATCCTTTCTCTGTCTAGTTATTATCATGTATTCTGTCTTATCTTGATTGACAACTAGTCCCATTTTCTAAGCTGATTCTTTTAAGAATAAGAGTCAGTGTTTTAACAGTCTCTAGTTAATTTTCTCCAATGATATCAATGTCATCTGCATATCCAAGTTTTCTTGTAGATTCTCCTATAGTACACTCTGGGTTCTATTTCCTTATATAGGGTCACGTTGAAAAGAAGTGGGGACAGAGCATCGCCTTGCTTTAAACCAGATGTTATTTGAAAATGATCCGACTTTCTGCCTTTATATACTACCATATTACAAGTGTCTTCCATACATACTTTGGTCATGGTAATTAACTTCTTTGGTATTCCAAAGTCCTTCATAGCATTCCATAAACTGTTTCTATGTAACCTATGATACACCTTTTTAAAATACAAAAACACTGCACGTCTCTTCTATACCCCAATTTTGCTCTGCTATTTGCCGTACAATGAATATCTGGTCTATTGTTGGTCTGTTCTATTTGAAACCCACTTGGTAATCTCCCAATATGTCTTCGGCGTATGATTTTAGCTTGTTTAGCAGTACCGCTGATAGTATCTTATAGCTTGTAAATAATAGTGATATTCTTCTATAATTTTCACTTATACTTGTCTCCTTTCTTAAAATTGGGTATTAATACACTTTCCATTCTTCCAAACTAGTTTTATTAATTTAATATAAATTTACATGTAATGCATGACCACTTTCTTCTATTAGTTCAGCTGCATTTCCATCAGCACCATTTGCTTTATTGTTTTTAAGCCATGTTATGACCATCAGTACTTCTTCAAAATCAGACTCTTCAGTATTTGGTTAACATGTTAATATCTCTTCTTGTAGATAAGTATTAAGTGGAGTTTCAGAATTTAACAATTCAGCAAAGTATTCCTTCCATCTGTTACATAATACCTCATTATTATTTATCAAGTCCCCATTGTGATTTTTTAAACTACAAATGCTTTGTTGATGCCCTCGTTTTACAGCCTTCAGTTCTTTAAAAAAAACTTTCTGGATTTGTTGTTCTGATGGTTAGTTTCCATATCCTTGACAATGTTGTTCATGTATTCTATCATGACAATCTATTTTTTTTTAGCTCTTTTACATTCTGTTCTACATTTTTCTACATTTTGTATGTTACTAGTATCATTTAGCCAAATCTGTCTGGCATGTTTTTTCTTACTGACTGCTTTTGCACATTTTGTATTGAACAATTTGTTCTTTCTGTTTATGGTGAACACACCAAAACATTCTTCTGCAGTCGTTTGAATTATATTCTTAATATCCATCCAGTTTGGTCAACGTCTTCCTCTGACGGAATTTGTAAAATTTCAGTTTAATGTTTTAATTCATCCGCAAATTTCTCTGATACAGATGTTTCTTGTAATCTCTATTGTACTCTGGATATGATCTTTGTAACTTTGTGTAGAAGGATCTGTTTAACTTGATTTTTAATTTTGCACCAACCAGGTAGTAGCCACTATGACACTCAGCTCCTCTAACTTCCCTGTCTGATTTCTTTTATTTATTAAAATGTATCTATTTGATTAAAGTTCTCTTGTCACATGATTGCCAGGTTTGTTTATGCATATCTTCTCTTTGAAATCTGGTGCTGCTTATCTGTAGTCCTTTCGCTACGGCGAGGTTGATTAATCTCCATCCATTGTCATTTGAATTTGTAAGTAGGCTTTCTATGCCTGATACATTTGTATAGGTGTTTTCTCTTCCTATTTTTTGCACTGAAATCTTCTAAGACAATCAATATGTCTTGGTTTTTTTTTAGCTTCGTCTAAGATATTCTCAAGGAGATCATAGAAATCTTATTTAATATCATCTTCTTTATCTTCAGTTGGTGCATGCACATTAATCATTGTGATATTTTTCCATTTTCCTTTTATTCGTAACTTACTGATCCTATCACCAACAGCTTCAAAATGTATAATACTTTCCCACAACTTTTTCTTGATAACAAATCCTATCCCTAGTTCATGTTTGTTTTGAGTGTTTCATACACTATGATCATTTCATTTTCCTCTATGGTACCCTGTCCTAGCTATCTCATTTCTGGAATTTCCATTATATCAATTCTGTATTTTGATATCTCATGGGTCAGTTCTTCAGCTGCTCCAGTTCTATAAAGAGTTTGTACATTCCATGTTCCAAATCTCAAAAGTCCTTTAATGTTTCAGGTTCGTTGTCGGTTTAAATCCGACTATAATACATGATGTTTATAAATTTGGTTTATTTGCGTCCGACTCAGGGACTAATTTAACCCATCTGGTCCAAGCAACGTACCTTCAGGGATTTTTTTCTGGTGATACTCTATGGTATGCATCTCGGGACCTTTTTGTTTTGTTTAGACATCACTTTTTTTTAGCGCTACTGTAATAAACACTTTTGTGGTAAGTACCAGCACCTTTTTAGACACTCTGAATAGCTATTAGCACCTTTTTCTAGAAACAAAAGTCTAGCTAACATTTCTCATTCAGGATTTCTGTAGCATGTTTTGCTGGAAGTTCACTGTTGTCCTAACTATTTGTGTCTAGTTTAATAGACATTTAATAAAATACTGTTATATTTAATATGTACAAATTTATTTGTTATCCATTTCTATTTTGAAGCTTTATGTATAGGAGGGATGACTATCTCTTTAATGTGTTGTATTGATTCAAGTAACATAACTCATTGTTCTTAAATAATCTGTATTATTTCCCTAGTATTATACATGTTCTATACTGTACTCTGCATATTTAGAATTTACTTGTGTTTTAAGCAATACTACATAAAATATGTTCATTGGGTCCTTATTTATCATTTTAAGTTCCAAGCTCTTTCCTGTGACTGGAACATAATCACTGTAATATCTGATCCTGGCCTGGTTTGAGCTTCTGTTAAACAACTCTTTACAGTGAATCTGTAAACAATATTTCCTAGACTTTTACTCTGGTCTCTAATCGTCTGTGATGGTGTTTAAAATAAGTTTTACCTATTTATTATATTGTGAAATTCTGCCCATGCTTTCAGTCTGTCACACCTCTTATTTCTTTTATTTAGGCTATATCTACCAGTCTTAGCACGTTTTGAAATATACTGTACCATTATCACGAAGCGATTTGCCAACATTTGTGGGTGAATTATTTTTCTCCACAGCTATTGATCACCAGCAGAATGTATTAACCTTTTCAGTCCCAAGAAATACACGATTTGTCATTTGCTACTCCCAACAAATTCCAACCATTGCATTATTTTACTTCTTATATTTGATCACAAAGTACTAGGAAAATCTGGCTTTTCCTTCAGTCATTTCATTGCCTATTTGGCCTTTTTAAAAGCAAATCACGCCTAATTTTTTTCACTGTAATCACCTCCTTCTCTTCCTTAAGGTTCTCCTGACAAACCCTCTGGTACTGCAAGAGTTAACCCATTTGCAAATATATTTTCATTTAATTAACCCATGTGAAAATATTGTTTCATGGATCTTTTCTGGTCAACTTAATCTTTTGGCCATTAATCTTATCAGTGCAAGTTTTTCTGTTCTCCTAATGCTGTTAAAAATATTGAGTGCCTTTTTCTGATGTTTGTCTTTTTACACAAATAGCTTCAACGGAAATATAAAATTTTGATAAGCTGTTGAGTGTATTGTTTTGTTTCATGTTAACATAAGCATCCTAAGATCAGCCATGCATTATTTTTTTCCTCAATATGTTAATGTCTCCACATATGTTAATCATGTGCATTTGCATGTGTTAATAGTCTCCACATACTTTTGATTTTGGTTTGTTTTGTTTTGTTTATATATATATATAACAAAGTGATAATGCATATATATATATATATATATATATATATATATATATATATATATATATATATATATATATATATATATATATATATATATATATATATATATATATATATATATATATATATATATATATATATATATATATGCATTATCACTTTGTTATTCACATATATTATCCTTATCCTCTAATTATACTTCTGAAAGCTGCACCAATTCTGCAGTTCTGTTTTGCAGGCATAACAAATGAAACATTTTGCATTTTATATTGCAAGTAAAGATATTATCAAATAATCAAACTTGCATAAATCTGTTTGCCATAAACAAGCGAAATATCTGGACAACCATGGTGTAAGAGAAAGAAGATAGTGATATATATGGGTATATTTTGAGATGAAGTGGACAGAATAACAAACAGGCATTGAAATGAGAAACAACTGAGGGAGTCAGGCATCAAAGAGAAATGCTATGATGAATGTTGATGAGGCAACATTTAGTTGCCAGATGATTCCATACAGGATAGCATGAAATAATAGAATTAACTATGAGCCTTGTGCAATATATAAGAAACACGCAAAACAGAATGATAATGTTTTTTAGTAGTAAAAAGCCAAAAAAAAATTGTCCAGGGACATTGGGGATATCTTATGGTTTAATAAAAAAAGAAAAAAAAAGTGATACAATAATAGTTATCTGTATTTTGATGTGTGTGTGTGTGTATCTATATTACTTTGTCACCCTTGCAGTGACTTCTTTCCCAAGCACCTCATCACCTATCTTAATTTTACAATTAAAAAAAAATGTGTAAGTAAGTTCTAAACATTTTATTTGTATTACGAGCATACAAGATTTTTTTTTTTTTTAAATCTCCATCAGCTGGAGAAAAACAAAAGCTCTTGGTGTTTTGTGTGGTTAAATACCGGGTAACACATTTTATATGAACACATTTTAGCTGTTTACATTATTCCTTAGAATTAAGGATGATGACATCATTCCTTCACTATGTAGTCACCACTTAAACAAATAAATTATGTATCCATTGCTCCGATATACTGATATTTTTTCTTCCAGTATTGTTCTGTGTTTATGATCTTGTTTCTCTATAAAGCAATAATTTTTTGGGGTGTATGAAGTTTACATTCCGGTGAATAATTTAAATATATATCAATACTATTGTCACTGTTTTATGTTTGTTATGCTCCTTGTTTTCTCAAAAGCATTAATTGCCTGTTAATCTTAAACTTAATCTACAAGAGAATTGTACTCTGTTTTTAGTATTTAACTGACTAATACAAGTTTGTTATGAAGGTTTCAGTACTAAGACTTCCTACAATGTCTCAGAATGCAATTATACATATAACTATGTGCTTTCATATTTGTCAACTTCATAATATTCATAGTTACTTTGTTTGTGCCAGTATTTATGTCTATATGTATTAGATCACATGTCACTGCTGCTTCTTGACACCCAATGTCCTAGGGATCTCCATAAAAATTGCACTTGTGAACTGAATGGCACAGACATGAAATGAACTCACTACCTTCAGAACATGATGCAAACAGCTTGACCACTTTGCCACGAAGACCCCTTGGCTAATGTAATGTAAGGAGTTAACAAAAATAATCAGTTCAGATTTGATGTTATTTAACTGTAATAGGGCCAAGATTCTTGGGGAAGTTGAAACCAAAAATTGACGGGTTCAGTCCTCCTATCATGAATGACACTGAATCAGCTTTGCAGTGTTTACTTCTCATCGATTTAATAACTGCAAACTGAAATATCACCATCATCATCAAGTGCCTTGCCGACTAACATGGGTGATGATGCGTCTCCAGAATCTACAATTGTCAGCAACATGTGTTAGTTCATGTGTCGACATCCCTCCATGCCATGACAAAAGCTGTCAAGAACATCTTGCATTGTCTTCTTCTGTCTCTTTTTCCCCCCACAGATCTTTACAGTGGTCACAATATGTTCCAGTTTCATTCTTCTAATAAAATGACCTCTTTCAAAACATCTGGATGGCTCTTTTTTTTGGGCTGTTCAAGAATTTGTCTGTAAAACAGCATAATGATGTAAACAGCATAACGTATGTTGTTTATGTTATGACCATCAGCCATAATTTCTGGCATATCCACGATAGATCTAATTATATATTCATTGTTTTATGAAAACAAATCAGATGAAAGTGCACATCATGGTCATACGTGCCTCTTTATGCATTGAAAAGTTCCCATATGGTTGTTAATTCTTTGCTGCCATTGCTTGCTCTTTATTTTGAAGATCTTTTCCATCAGTGTTGAATTTTTCAAGTGCTTTTATTATTTCCTCATGTTTCACAGTCAAATCTTGGTCAATGAATTATCTTTGTCCCATGACTCGTAAGACTTACTGTGCAATGATTTTACATTTTAAGGTGCCTAGTTTCATTGGCAGAGCAGTAAACATGGATTTCAACAGGTCATTAGGAAAGTTCCAACTATCAGAATTGTCATAAAAAAATTTCTTTATAATTTCAATTCTAAAATTTCCCAAGGCTTCACTTTCTTCCAGTGTGATGTTGTCTAGCCCAGGTGTCTTTCTTTTCTTCATGTAATGTAATGCATTCTCAGCTAGTATTGGTAGGCCTTCACTGTTGTCCTGAAAATCTACTGCTGGTATGTTATTTTCATAAAGTTTAACTGTGTATTGTCCATATGTTAATAATATTACTTTGTCCCAATTAATATTTTTCCATCCTCTGATTTTAAATACCCATGGCTGTTACATGTCTTTTTCCTTATTGATATATTTATTTGTTGGTACACTGAATGTGAGTCTTTCCCACCTCTATACCAATCAGATATCTGTTGCCCCTTTGTATTTGTTCACTATTTCTTTATTTATTCTAGAATATTCTTCTATATCATTCTTTTCTTTCACCCATTTCACATTTCTATTAATATCAAGAACCGGGCAAACCATTTTTTAATGTATTAAATACTTAACAACCAAAACCTGCACCATTCAACATCTGCTCCAAAAGACCATGTATGGGCGTGTTTCAATGATAAAGATATCAATTCACACAAGTTCAGGTATTATATAAGAACAATATATGATAAACAGTACATTATTCATGTTCATAACTGTTAAAATGTTTTATGTCGTTAGAGTGCTACAACTATGATTACTTTAACCAGATTTTATAAAAGTATTTTATTTGGTGTCATTATTGGTAAAATGACTGCTTGTTAAATTTTCTTATATACTTTGATTTACTTTAACTACTTAATTTAATGATCTAACTAAATTTAGTGCCAAATGAATAAGATAGCAATATGTATCTCATGATAAAAGCCTGTTTTGGGTGTAGGCATTATGCAAACCATTATTTTGTTATGTAAACATTCTTATTCTGTAAGAATGTTCACCATAATGCCCTAATTACACTAATGACTGGTGTGTTTTTTTAAACAGTGTAACAGACTTGTTATAATTTATGTTCATAATTCAACCATATAAAGAAATGATCTTAAAATTGTGGAATCAGTATCTTAGTGTCTTTAAAGAATGAGAGGTCAGTATTTGTGGACATTTAGTGTAACAACATTTATTGTGTTGTTTTGGTAAGTAAACAAGTTTTTGTCCTTGGAGGTGTATTTAGGTATGTGATATATGCTCCATGTTTTCAGACCAATTAGCACTTGATAAAAATCATACCAGCTATTTTTACTTACAGGAAGTGATCTCATACTTATGTTAGGTTAGGCTGACCTAGGACCAAGGTCAATGTTTAAAACCCTACTTCGATGCAGGTTCACACATGTGTGACTGAGGTCAATGTTTAAAACCCCACTTAAATGCAACTGTAGACTTGTGGGACCAAGGTCAATATTTAAAATCCCACTTCGATGCAGCTTCACACATGTGTGACCAAGGTCAATGTTCAGATCCTCACTTTGGTACAGCTTCACACATGTGGAGCCAAGGTCAATCTAAAAAACCCCACTTTGATACAGCTTCACACATGTGTGACCAAGGTCAATGTTTAAAACCCCACTTTGATACAGCTTCACACATGTGGAGCCAAGGTCAATGTTTAAAACCCCTTTGATACAGCTTCACACATGTGGAGCCAAGGTCAATGTTTAAAACCCCACTTTGAAACAGCTTCACACATGTGGAGCCAAGGTCAATGTTTAAAACCCCACTTTGATACAGCTTCACACATGTGGAGCCAAGGTCACTCTTAAAAACCCCACTTTGATACAGCTTCACACATGTGGAGCCAAGGTCACTCTTAAAAGCCCCACTTTGATACAGCTTCACACATGTGGAGCCAAGGTCAATGATTAAAACCCCACTCTGATACAGCTTCACACATGTGTGACCAAAGTCAATGTTTAAAACCCCACTCTGATACAGCTTCACACATGTGGAGCCAAGGTCAATGTTTAAAACCCCACTTTGATGCAGGTTCACAGATGACCACTAGGCTGAGAACAAAAATATGCTAGATACTGTGGTAAGATGGTTTCCATTTGTTTCTGGTAATGATTTTTAAATATATTTGACAATTTAACTTTGGAAACAAATACCAAAATTGTAAACATCAATAGTTAACAAGCCTGCAGCAAACAGTGGACTACTCTAACACTTTGGAAATTAAAAATAACTCCCAAATATCTTTGACTGGCTCCACTAAATCTGACATAATTTAAAATGACATTTATATCCATACTCAAGTGGAGGTAAGGTCTGAAATCAACCATATCGTAATGTAATGTGTCAGGTTAAACAGCCCCTAAGATTGGTGGTACCGAAGGTGCTGATCATGTTTTCCAGCTCAGCATAAGTTCAAGTTCTTGCATGTCTGTATGAGGCAATTGTTTCTTTTCTTGTGTGATATCTCATTTTGTCTTGCCTTGGATACCCCCTCCCGCCCTCCCCCCCGCCGCCCCCCCCCCTGCAATATACTTCTGTGTCACATAGCCAGTGTGGAGTCCACAAAATAAAAAAAGGGGGGGGGGGGGGCAGACCACTGTCTCCCTATCAAGCATATCATAAAAGGTGACTAATAAGGGATTGTTCTTCTGAAGTCAGAGTCATCTGCCCGAGAGACAGAACCAACAGTCTGCATTCTAAAAAGCAGATCTGTAAAATGAATGTGCAGATAAACTTCAGGTTGTGGAACAATACCAAAGTCTAGAAGCGAACAAACAACCAGAACTTTCTGCTGGAGTTAACAGCTAGTGAAAACTAAGAAAACAGTTTCCAATCCAAGACAATTTTCTTTATTTTTATATTGTTTAATCAGTCAATTAAAGATGATTTAATGATAATAGGTGACTTTATTGGACATACAGGGAAGAAACAAACACTGTGGGAGGAATATCTGGGTATGTATGCATACACTGCAACTGCAATAGGCAACATATTCCAAAACTTTGTGCAGAGTATGGGCTCTCTGTCACCAACAGTATCTACAAACATCTTAGCAGCCAGATATACACATGGTATAAATGGAACAACCTAGATCAGGCTGCTGAAATAGACTTCATACTTAACTGCCAGATGAGGAGAAATATGATACAAGATGCAAGAGTCATTCCAAATACCACAGCGAATACTGATCATCACCAAATGATTATATACAAAAACAAACCAAAAAAACATGGTGAAAAGGACTAAGATTATTGGCATAAGAAAGCTAGATACTTCATCGTCTTATTCTTCTCTTCCACCTTGTACCTCACTTTGATACAGTTTGAAGTGTTGGGGGTAGATGTAAGCTAGATACAACATGGCATAAATTTAAGTGCACTTCTAAAATGTTCAACAAAACACTGTGGTACTAGATATGTTGGAGGTACCGTGAGAAAGAGAACAGCATCGTGGAGTTGTCTCAATGTATAAATAGCATCTGTGTCTATTGCGTCAAAAGCCTATCTGTGCAACTTTCAGAAGCACAGATGGGTTTGTGACGCAATAGACGTTGCACAGATGCCATTTATACATTGAGAAAATTATCAGAGAGAGCAAAAGAACATTCAAAGACCAGGAGAAAGCAATCGATAGGGTCGACAGGAATATGTTGTGGGAATGTATGGGGAAAAAAGGAATCAGCTACCATCTCATTAATATTTGCAAAAGCCTTTACTGCTGCATAAGATTGTCAAAAACTTGTAAAGTGCTCTCTGATGTGCGTCAGGGCTGTATATTATCGTCACTTCTTTTTATCACATACATGGATACTATATGTAAGGATACAAACTTTTATCATGAAGAAAGATAATACAAAATTACTATTCGCTTACGCCCAAGTATAGCAGTGTCGCGTGCGAATGTGCACCAGAACGCACCGGTACGGAGTGAGCAAATAAGACGTCAAAACAATACGTAACGTTGTTATGATAATATTGTTGTCAAAGCAGTTGATGTTTATAGTCCGAAGGAGACGGACGTGGGAATCCTTGAGGACGCTTTACCCCGGGTACCCACGGAAGCAAACGTTATATAAAGTTGGATCCTTGAGGACGTTTTACCCCGGGATTCCAAGATATACCTCAGCAGGAAGCTGGTGAGCACTACATTCTCGGCAGTAAGCCGGTATACTTTCATTGCTTAATTCGGACTTGTCCGAGGAGAAAGTAAATCGTCTGGATCTCAAGGTCGGACTGCGACCTATCGTGAGGACATATCATTACATGGATGTACGAGCGAGCTTTGGTTGAACGAGTTGATTATTACTTGCATATGTATCCTTTGTGTTAATCATTGCTGATTGTATATATCAATACAACCGTTGGAACTTAACGCATAGCGTTCGAGCTCTACATTTTGAAAGCATTGAAGTAACTACTGTTTTACCCCTACTTGGCCTATTTCATCTTGGTACCACACACATCAGCATGAAGCTCTGCACGTCACAATGAAGGACCGCACGTATCAAGCAGTAAGTACAGAATGCCTACAGAACAACCTAAATCAAAATAAAAACTAAGGGGAAGAATATCATATGAGAATAAACACTACAAAGACAGAGATAATGGTGATAGGATGATAGAAAAACAATTTAGAAATAATATTTTTTTTTTTAAACGCCTTAAGACAAACAAATTCAAGTATTTGGGAGCAATTTTCACATCTGATGTAAAACTGGACAGCAGAGAAATTAGCTCGAGATGTGCCAAAGCTAATCAAGTAATGGGGCAGCTTTCTCCCCTGTTCCCTGTTGACACACAAGCAGATACCCTGAAGTACTAAATTGAATCTGATCAGAACTATTTTTTGGCCAACACTATGCTATTAGTGCCAAACGTGGACATTTACATCCTCCAATGAACGTAAAATTGTCACAACAGAAATAAAATGCCTTAGAAGAGCTGCAGAGGTTTCAAGGAAAGACAAGAATACGAAATCAGACAAATGCTAGGAATAAAGCCAGTGTTATAGGTCATCAAAAAACAACAAATGAAGTGGTTTGGACATTTAACAAGAATGCCCAGGCTCTATCTACCATAACGAGCCACATTGAAAGGGCACAGAGCTAGGAGAAGACCTCGTAAAATATAGAAATGAACATCAATCTTAACAGAGCTCACCAATGAAAGTTAAACCCCCCCCCCCCCCCCCCTTCCTCCGACACTTCACTGAGGTACAAGGTGGAAGAGAAGAAGAAGAATCGTGGAGCAATGACGTCAAAGAAGCAGTGAAAGTTTTAAAAACAGTGATATAAGAAAGGGCAAGGTCCCTCTTAGAAGATGATTTTGAACCATACCGATTAGCAAAACAACAATGCACAAAAGTAATTAAAGTAGCAAAGGAAAAATCATGGATAATGTATGGGGAAAACCTTTATGAACCTTGTGTCAAATTTAGCCAACAATTTTAGAAAACTACAGCAAAAGTTAGAATTAGAGACAATTCCTTTCAACCATGCAAATATATAAATGATAGCTCAGGAAGATTTATACATTAAGAAGATAAAATCAAGGACAGGTGAAAAAATATTTTCAAGCTCTGTTGAACTATTCACTCGCAAATATGCACAGGAGAAAGAACCTAAAACCCTTGAACAAGAAGAGGTCAGAGAAGTTATTATATTAGATGCAGCACGAAGAACCAAGCGGCTGGCCACCTATCGAGGCATCTCTCTTCTAAGTCATGTTGGTAAAATGTTTGCCAGGGTTCTGGAGCAACCAATAAGATCCATTGTGGAGCTGAATCTTCAGCACAGGTAGGATTCAGAAGAGGATTTACTGATGATATGTTTGCCCTAAGACAAATCAGTGTAAAGACAATGGAACAGAGACACCAAATGAATGTTCTTCCTAGCTTACTAGTTCTTACAACAACCTCTCACTATCATATATATTCTACAATATCATTATAGAATTGATTCCAATCTAGTTAGACTAGACTGAGTCTGAATTTAATACACATAAACAATAACAAAAGCAATGCAAACAAAACTTTATGTATTTCACGTTACACAATAGTAAAATAGTTAAGGGTAAACAAAAACAACTGAAACTTTGTCAGTAATTCTTTTTAAAACAATTACACTTCAATTTATAAGAAACAGATTTCTTCCTTTTCTATATACATATTTATACAGAGGGGAAAAGCTAAAAGATAGTACATAAAGCAGTAATTTTTTAAGAAGGAATATTGAAGAAGGTCAATACACTGTGAAGCAGTCAGGGAAAAATCGAACACAAACCTTGAGTGAAAATTAAAAAAACCAGTCTAGGTTTTTCATATAATGATTGTAAAAAAAATGGCTGTGACTATAATTCACAAATACAAGAAAATGAATCTTTTTCGTAAAAAGGAATAATCAGTAAAACGAAATGGAGAAAGAAATAACTGCTCTCCTTTATTTTGACCATAATAAACATAGTTTTGTTGCCTTAGCTAGGTCCAGCAAACTGACATTATTATGATATGAAGCAATAACATCACATTTTTCACAAATGTGATTTCTTCTTTTCTACTCCCAAATAATATCTCACATTTTTTTGCCTTTTTGCCGGGGAGGGGGAATATATATAGTCATCCCACCATATCTACACAGTATACAGTTGTAGCCAGTACCAAAGCTGATGTAAACAGGTGTAGTGGCCAAAAGACTATGTCAGCAAAAACCTGTAAATGCAGAAGAAATGGCTTTTTTGGGGCAACAGGTTTATGGACAAACATTCAGATGAATGTCAATATAAAATCCACAGTATAGTTATTGCAACATGGACACAGTCAACAACAAAACTGTACACTCAGCCCATATTATTTACTTTCAGTCTTTACATCTGGTATACGAGGCAAAACTGGAAGTATCAAATTTCCAAATGATGAATCCTGGGTAATGAAGTATCCAACTGAATTTGCATGGGCGTGCTGAAAATATAAACAGACATAGGAAATAATAGACTGTGTACATACACAAGAATTTTTTCTTTTCTGTCACTGAGAAATAAACTTGTTTGTTAGTAAGCACAAGCTCGCCAAATGCAAATAGACTCTCAGATATCAAGAAATTCAATTATCATATTGTGAAATATTTGCTTTTCTGGTTAGACCTACATGACAAGGTGACCAACATGTGTTTATTTCAGCAGACAGGAGGTTATTTATCCAGACTGTACCTGTAACACACCAGGTGCTCACACATTTATCCAACACTGACTTCTTCTATTCCCACATTTAATTCTAAATCCAAAAACTCATCTATTCCACATGGTCTTCTGTATTTTCCAAGACAAGATAATCTATTGACTTCAGTATTTCACCAAATTCATGTTCAGGTGGTGGTTGAGGAGATGGATAGGGGGCAATTAACACAGTGAGCTTTCTTGGATCTGGCCAGAGAAAAAATGAACATTTCCTGTCATGGGAGAGATAAATGGAGTCAACATTTGATAGGCACCTCTGGGAGAACTTTCACTTTCCAAATATCAAAACAAAATAACATGATAAAACATTCAATACGAACCAACAGTTTTAAAAACATACAGTGTGGACCTAGCACTAACAATCCAGTCTTACCCAGACAGTACAGCATTTAAGGCCCCCTCTTTGAAGGAAAGCATGCTGACATCAAGTACCCTGACACAGATTCCTGGAGGTCTAGCTTCATCTATATCAAAGACTATCATAAAAATAACTACATTATTTAACCATTAAACCGGTCCTATTACCTTTCTCAATCACTATTTCAACAGAAGCAGAAAAAAATACCCCAACATATGTTTACTCCCGTCTCACATATTTCTGTTTGTAGTACTCTGTGTTAGCATCAATTTGCTGATGGTTTTTCAAAAAAAGTTCAAATCTGATTATCTAAAATTTCTTCATCATCATCATCATGTAGCAGGTCCTTTGCAAAACATCGCTCTCATCACAGTCTGCCTGAAAAAAAAAACTAGGTCTCTCGCCAGTTCTCCCTCCTCATGAACTTTCAACTCAAGAATTCACTTATATCCTGTGCCTATCTTCGTGTCGGTCGGCCCCTGCCCCTTCTTCCTGGTACCATGCCTTCGGCTATAATTTTTACAAATCCGTCGTGGCCCTTGATATGACCAAAATATTTCAGCTTCCGAGACAGGATGCTGTTTATTAGCCAATCTTCCTTGATGTTCAGATCTTTCAAGATGTCAGTATTTCTTCTCTTCTTTGTCCAAGATATTCTAATATATAAGCCCCTATTCTCTTTCTTAAGGACTGAGAGATAGTCCACAACTCACATCCGTATGTTGCCACAGGGAAGATGGCATGCTCTCAAAATTCTAATTTTGATCTCCTTGCTGGGCTTAACCAGACTTTTAAGGCTGTTCAATCTTAACATTTCTTCACAGAAATAAAATCTCAGTCACTCACACAGTAATTAATACATCTACTTATAACTGCTGGAGAAACCTGAATGAGGTAGGATGAGACTATTTTACAACTCTATCTAATAAACATTTTAATAATATAAAATATTTACTAGTTAGAGTTGTAAAAAAGTCTCATCCTACCTCGTTCAGAGGCTATTTTACAACTCTCTATCTAGTAAATATTTTATAAAATTAAAAATATAATTTTATGAAAAGTTAGCTTATAATTCCCAGGTACTGACTGTCAACTACTGATGTAAAGGAAATAAGCAAAGATTCCCCCCAGTAATTAGCATTTAAATAATAATTTCTTGGGTCTCGACTTTCTGAAGCAAGCATGGAGATGAATGGAGAAGGTTAATATCTGCAGCAATGAAATCCAAGGGCTCAGAATGCTGAAGATGAACAAGACTTTCTGTCGAGCAAATTCCTTTCACCTGACAAAAAATTATATGCAGCAGAACTATATTTAACTGTCTTCCCAATCATAGGAAATAGGTTTCTTCAACGCTACCTGTAATGCTGCTCTCTGCTGAGGGTTGCTGATAGTGGCATATTCTGCTGCTGATAGCTGCAAAAGATAGAATATAACCTGTTAAAATCAATGCTATAAATTATTAATAAAAATAATTAAAGCTAGCTCATCTCAATCAACTGTCCTGTATTGCTGCTAGGGGGTAAAAAAGTGTGCTGACATCCAATATTATTTTTTATCAGTGTGTTCACTAACTTAAAACCACAACACACAGCTGGAAAACTCCAGATGGGTGGATCTTCCTTCTTAATTTTCCAGGTACTTCAATGAAGTGTTGGGGAAAATGTACAGATTTTCTTAGTGCCCTTAGCAATGTGCTTTATAAGCTGGTTTATATTTCTCTAAAGTTGTCTGTGATGCAGTTGTCTTCCTCTTGCTCAGTGCTTACATCTCTTCATTGCGGTTAAATGTGACAGTTGGTACCACTCAGGTAACATGTATTTTTTTTGGGGGGGAGGGGGGGGGGGGGGGGGGTAAAGCACAGTTATACTGGGGCACCACAGTTATCATGTAACCGTGAACCTCTTAAGGTGGTTACCAGCAGGCACTGTACAGAGCTTCGAGCAAAGCAGGGCACATTAGACACCTTGGTCATCCACTGCACCTAGGTCCATTTCCAACTGTCTCGACATTGTCATGCCATTGGATCAAGATGGACACAGGTGAGAGAGTGAGGTCTAGGAATTGCGCAACTCTTCCTCATTTAAATCCAAGTCCTTGCGCAAGTCACTTTCATCCAATTATCATTTTGGATGAAAAGTGGTCTTCATCACTCATGATGGATGAACAACAACACAACTGTGTGGGTGCATCTGTTAAAAAAAAGCTTTAACTTGTTCAAATATTTAAACAATAATTTAAACAAAAATTTCTTTTAAAAACTGGTACAGAATACTTATGTTAATATATATTAAAATCAAAGACCTGTGTTTTTACTTCTCTGTCATCTGACATCCTTTCAACCATTTCAGTCTATTAGCTCTCATAATGCCAGTGATCAACCATGATTTAAACAGATTATGAATGACATTGTTGCTCTTCATTCTCCATTCCCAGCAAGTTGCACCTCTGATGGGTCCTAAGATTTGTCATAAGACTCTATTTTCGAAAACCTGTAATAAGGCTTCATCTCTTAACCCTCTGTTATGCATAAACAATTAAATATTATTATTTGTGCAAGAGTGAGAAAAGGATACAACACTGTAAAAATGTAATCAACATTTAGTAAATTTCACTGTGGCTGTAGAGAGTACATTTTCTCAAATACATATACTGCATATTCAGAACAGTCACACAGCCCACGTCTTCAGCTTGAATCAAAATTGACATGAACGGATGTATCAATGTTTAAATGAGAGATTAATACACAGTATGTAGAGAGTAAAACTATTTTACGATACTCACCCCTACAACGGAGGCTACAGGGCTGGTAATTATCGGAGCTGAGCTTATCACACTGAAAGTAGAAAATTATTTATACAATATAAATACAAAATAAAAAAGTACACAAAACACACAACAATGTGTAACTTACTGAAATGTGGCTTACATTAACCAAAATTAGATTTATTTGGAGAAATAGAAAACAAAAATACTTATCAGTGACACCATATTATACCTGAAATAACAACTGATATATATGTTCAATATTATATGACAATAGTTGAGTATCCTTTACAAGATGTTGCAGAACCAGCCCAAGCATTTTTTGGCTGTTGTAGTTTTTCTAGGCAAATCTATGTCCAGTAGTTTGCCACTGCTTTCTGGACGGTTGGCTTCTCCAAAACACTGTCAAAAATAACGCAAGGCTCAAGGCCCGTAGCTGGGATCGAACCTAGCACACCGGCATTAGGAAGCGCGTCTGCAATGCCTTAGCCACAAATCCAACAAATTATGATTAAAAAACACAATCATTAAAGTTCTTAGAACTACTGTTGGCAGGACTGGTGAAATCAAGGCTGCTTACCAAACTCACGTACCCATATTCAATGGTTGGGTTTAGACTGAACACTTCTGAATATCCCTTGCCTTACCAAAGATTAGAACCTGGGCTCCATAATATGTGATGGACATCCTAACCTCTCAGTCATCTGCTACCAGGCACAGATGTCAAACGTAAAGGTAGTCGTATGGAATATTCTGCCAAGATTTGTGAAGAGATAGGCTTCACAAATACTAGGTCATGGAGTTGAGTTGAGTCAAGAATTGATATCAGAGCACTCAGGGCATTTCCATGTGTGCTCCATCCTCATCTTCAGGCAGCGCAGAGTTCCAATACTGATGGAGTCACAATCTGGTTACATGTCTATCTTGCCTTTCCACTGAGTGTAGTTGCCGGCCAGACCCTCTGTGCCTCATTTTCTCCAGGCTTGTTTTGCTTTTGATTCTGTTACTTGTTCCCAAAGGGCTGTGACCACATCTGCCTTGTCATGTACAATTCACCACCCAGTGGTGCAGATCTAGTAAATCTGTCTGCCTGTTCATTCCCCACCACACAAGTATAGCCTAGAGAAAAGATCTAAAGTATGCTCACTACCCGTGACCTTCACAGTGAAGCTTGCCCCTCTGCTCAAAACATCCCTGTCTTCACCTTCTCAGCATGCTTTCAGAGTCTGTTACAATTACGACATGTGTATGCATCTTGTTCTCTAGCCACCCGAAAGCTGCAGTTACCGCCTCCACCTCCATTCTCATCCTAGATGTGGTGGTATCGTTTGCTAGGCTGTCTTGCACTTAAGAATTTCCATTGGCTTTCACTACGAACCCGCAGGCACTTCGCTTTCCTCTCAACACTGAACCATCTGTATAGATAATCAGATCACCTGGGCGAGAATTGTCATGAATCAACTGTTGAACTTCCACATCCGTAGCACATGCTGGCAACTCTCTGCACTCCCGTCCCAATGTGATCATAACCCTACACAGATCAGACTTTTCCTCTGGTACTCTGACCCACTCCTCTCCTCGCCCAATGTTATCCAGCATGCATACTTGTCTAATTGTGTCTTCTGCTTGAGCCATCCATGATTTTCCCCTTTTTAGCCTCTGATCTTTACCTTCAGCCAAAGCTTCATACAAATGGTGTTCCCTGTCTGCAGCTACTCTGAGGTATGACTTAGCCCGCAGCACCTTTAGCCTATCTACAATAGTCAGCAATGCAAGGATGTATAGCATGCACACAATCAGGGTGTCTCTTGTACATCCCAGGATCAGCCACATTCTGCATGCGCTCCAGTTTCTCTAGCTGACTCTTTGGGACAGTGAGTAACCCCAATTCATAATCAACCACTGAGATGATTGAGTGCTGGTAAAGTGTGAACAGCATTCTTGTGATGAGGCGCTTTGCATGGTCCTCACGATTACATTGTGGCAAGCAGAAAGTCCCTGCGACAAGGGACAGCACGAGATACTTGTGCCTAGTCGAGTACACGAGGGAAAGCCCGAGCTAGTCTCGTGGTCAGTCGATCATCAGAAGTCAGAGAAGACAGTTGTAGTAATTGAGGATGTTGTCTTCATGTCGCGCGAATTGTTAGTGTTCGAATATGTCGCAAGTGATATAAGCGTGAATAACGTTTGAACATGTGGAATAAATGGACCAGAATAAACTGACAGAATGTACAAAGAAGCTGAGTGGCGTTTGTGTTGTCAACCTTAGACGTTAAAGTAGTGCAAGTTTGGTGGCAGTAAACATCCAGAGAGTGAGCCGTGGCTAAAGCCAATATGTAGTGAGTCAAGGTGAATGACGAGTAAAGCCGGTGCAAACCAAGGTTCATTCCATGTCGAAAACCACGCGGACCTCAGTCATAGGAAATTCTTTCAAGGTAAGACAAACATGCGGAAAACAGTGTACGATACAACGTCTTCACCCGAGCAGAGCCTATAAACACAGCAAGCTGCGACTGGTCAGCTACCGACCAATGAAAAACGGTGTGTCATCTGCACCCTGCCACACACAGTATCACTAAGTTTTGCGGATTCAGGAAGTTTCATGTTTACCAAAGCTACACATCGTAGATATTTCAAATCTAGTTTGTGAATTAAATCAGGTTTGTGACCATTATTGTTTTGCTGAAACTAGCAGACTATGAACTAGTTTTATTTACAGTTACGATAAGTTTTCTAACCACAGTGACATTTTTGCATCGATTGTGCGTTTATCAGAATGTCGTCTAAAAAGTTTGTAAAATGTAAGAACGCTTTTTTGCAAGTATCATCAGCGACAATGAAAGACGCGTCGATATGCAACCAGAAGATTAAGATGTGTATTTTTTGTAAGTACCAGCACAGTTCTTCAACTATCTGCGACAGAGATCCTAAATATTCAAGTTATATTGAAGACTTGGTCAATAAAAAATGGCGAAATAAACAAAATAACAACCCTAAAAAATGTTATTTCTGTTCGGCATTCGGACATATTGTAAAACACTGTGTTGGGAAACAGATGTTAAAAGACAAGAAAAGATCATTGTTTGCAAAAACTAATTCAGAAAGAATGGATTCAGAAGGTATTCCTACTCTAGATTGTGCACTGTGCTCCTGGAGAAAGAATCAAGGGAAAGATACAGCTCCACATATCATTTTTATAGGAAAAAGCCAATTGAAATGTCCAGGAACTAAAAAGATAAAGAACGAAATCGTGATTGCAGAATTAGAAGCCAGCAAGAGCAATACAAGCAAGAAAGTTGAAACGAAAAAGACAGCAGCCACTGAAACAGAGAAAAAGTCAAACTCAGAAACAATGAAAATTAATCAAGCAAAGGATATCACTATTCTAACAATGACATCAGTCGAGACAAAAGCAACTCAGTGTATGAAGAAGACAGACTGTGAAATAATAGATAGACAAACTGTAGATTAAGAGTTCAGGTATTTTTATAATGGTAGCGGCATGGCTGCTGATAATATAAAGAGGGCACTAAGCCGGAAAAATCGAAGTAGAACAACTAAATGTCTTATTAACAACAAACCAGGTCAAATGCAACTAAATGGACATACATACTTCAATATAATATCGGATAAAATGTTACAACCATCAGACCATAGTGGAGAACTTGTGTATTATTACAATGATGAAGGAATAGTGAAGCTACCAACAGCATATATATATATATATCTAAAATCACCATGGATGACCAAGCTAATGAAAGTCTTAGTAATGAAAGACATTTCGACAGATTTGATTCTAGGAGATCTGAGAGGTATCAAGGACTGTTCTGACGAAGATATAAAAGTCTGGGAACAAAGGCATCTCCATCAACATAAATAACAGCTGATTCAAGGAAAATTACCATCTTTATTTATGAACTGAAGTATCACTATTTACTAACTTGAAACCACACGGTCCATCAATCTGAACATCATCAAGAAAACATATTACCATTCATGAAGTTCAAGAGTATTATTAGTCATGAAGCCACATAGAACCACCTTCAACCAAACGATCAAGAGTAAACCTGAACAATCATCAAGAATTGACATTTTACCATTCTTCACCTTCAAGATTGTCATATTTCAACCAAAATCAGAAATCACCAACTAGTACTGTACAGTGAATGAACAGAAACATATCAGCCACTGAATTATTCAAACTTGAAATCACCATCAAGGAACACGAAATTTTCTCCAGACACCTTAAAATCGACCATTGAAACATTTCAAAATCATCAAATTCTAGGCGACACTTCAAGAGCATCTATACAAATCAACATCAAGATCGCCGAGTACCAAACGTATCATAAAATAAAGAATGCGATAATAATAAGCATTCCTACGATTTAAACGCAATCAAGAGACAACAAAAATGTCAGTTTTATTTCGAGTGGTCACACAATTGTGTTATTTACTGTGACAGTTAGATCAAGTTACATACCTAAAGTGTTTGTGTAAATAAATATTAAATTAATGATGAAGTATCTTTAAAAAGTGCATAAACACCTGATTTCATTTATAAAAAACAGCCACATACTGTGTGTATTGAACATCTTCCGTAGTATTCCATTATTAATTATTTTAAAGGTGGCATATCAGTGTATATAGTCACTGAACACTGATAATAGCATTGTGTGTAACTCGTAAAATTATATTTTTAGTCAGTATATTTGCAAGATTACCAGCTATCCTACCAAGAAAGACCCCAGAGCAGACTGTTGAGGGAACCAAGGAATGAGAACCTTGAAAGCAAGCGTCAGAGTACAAGCAAGACACACACAGCCTGCAGGGATGGATCGAGATCAACGATAGTTAATGGAATGAATGTGAATGATAGAAAATAAAACAGGTATGAATGATGAATGAAAGATTTGTGATTAGTATTTTAAACTAATTAATAGTGTACATTTATTTCACCTAAGTTAGTAGTTCATTTGAATTATTTTAGTATTCATGTAATGACAAAATTAGTAGTTCAAAAGTTTTTTTTTTTAAAAAAAGGAAAAAAGATCTCTCTCCCAAGGAACAGCACGGAAGAATGAAATTATTAAGCTGTCGTAATATATAATATAGGGAAATTTTTTTGTCCACAAAATGACTTTGATAAAAATATTTAATTTAAAATGTTTAGCATAGGTGCACAGCACAGGGACATGGTAAATTTGTCCACCACACCCAATAAATTGTTAATAGTTATACTGATGCTGACTAGATGAACTGATGGTAAAGAAAGAGTGCACACATCAAAGCACAAGCACAGTAGAGCAGTTGAACTCATCTGTGTCCATCTAAAGGGGGAAAGGTGTTTGAGATTCCTTGGAGTTAACTACACTCATCTGTGTCCATCTAAAGGGGGAAAGGTGTTTGAGATTCCTTGGAGTTAACTACTCTGGTAAAGGTGTTATAGACTTGGAGGAAACTCTAAGATCTATGAAAAATATATCTCAACTATCATTGTTTTCATGTTGGATTCCTTGGGGTTGGGTAATTACCCTGTGAAAGGTGGAGTAGACTATGTCTATGAAAAACATATCTCAACTTGCATTTTTTTTTTCTGTGGTAGATTCCTTGGGGTTGGGTAATTACCCTGGAATAGGTGTTATAGAGGCTTTTGGGAAACCGGAAGCACTATGATAAATATATCTTACCACTATCATATCGGCTAAGAGTCCTTAGGGTTTAAAACCCTGTGAAAGGTGATGTAGAAATATTGGTTCAATCCAATTTTCTATGTAGTAAATATCTCAAAGCTGACAATCATCATCACTATCATCATTTCACTTTGAACCTGATAGAGTAGATATAGTGACTAGACAATTCTACAGATGCAATAGGTGTAAAGATGGTTTAAACTCTTCACCAGGTCAGTACTAGGAAAAGCATGCAGTAAATATTGAAGGCTGTTTTAAAGGGCAGTAATTAAGGATAATCAGGAACCATAATTCCTAGCAGTAATACATTTAAATTGATTTATTATACCTGTAGTAAATATCTCAAAGCTGACCATTATCATCACCATCATCACAATGATCATTTCACTTAAAACTGATAGAATAGATATAGTGATGAAGCTATACTACAGATAAATAGGTGCAAAGATGAGAAACCCTTCACCAGTTCAGTACTTCAAAAAGCATATAGTAAAAAGTTAAAACCAAGGGCAGTAATTGAAGGTAACTAGGAACGGTAATTCCCTAGTAGTGCAGTTAGATTTATGTTCCATTGATTCATCTATCAGTAAAAGGGAAAATGATACTTGATGTTCCATAAAGTATCATTTTGTTAAGAAGGGGGGGAGTATGTGATGAGGTGCTTTGCATGGTCCTCACGATTACATTGTGGCAAGCAGAAAGTCCGTGCGACAAGGGACAGCACGAGATACTTGTGCCTAGTCGAGTACACAAGGGAAAGCCCGGGCTAGCCTCGTGGTCAGTCGATCATCAGAAGTCAGAGAAGACGGTTGTAGTAATTGAGGATGTTGTCTTCACGTCGCGTGAATGGTTAGTGTTCAAATATGTCGCGAGTGATATTAGCGTGAATAATGTTTGAACATGTGGAATAAATGGACCAGAATAAACTGACAGAATGTACAAAGAAGCTGAGTGGCGTTTGTGTTGTCAACCTTAGACGTTAAAGTAGTGCAAGTTTGGTGGCAGTAAACATCCAGAGAGTGAGCCGTGGCTGAAGCCAATATGTAGTGAGTCAAGGTGAATGACGAGTAAAGCCGATGCAAACCAAGGTTCATTCCATGTCAAACCACGATTCATTCCAATTCTCTACTCCATGTCCATAATTTTTAGTGCATTAGGACCTTTTTGAGCCTTTGTCACAACTCCCTCTATGTGATCCTTGAAAGACAAACTTCTGTCAAAGGTGATTCCCAGGTACCGCAGTCTGCTGTCTCTTTTGATGTCCCTGCCATTTATTTTGAGGCCTGGAACATCAGCTCTAACAATCCTGTTGTCCAAAGAACACTACATGAGGGTTGCTTATTCTGGGTTAATTACAGCACTCATCTTTGTACACCAGTCGATCACCTTATCTACTGTTGTCTGTAACTCTTGAGCTATGTGATCCCGATGTCTCCCCATCCTTTACACGAGAACATCATCCGCAAATGTCAATATTCTGCCAACTCCAGGTGTTTCCAGGTCCGCAATCTTGCTCGTAAAAACACTGAACAGCACAGGTGAAAATGTGGATCCCTGTGGTAGCCCTAGAGCTATAATACATGGTTCCGAGGTCCATGAACCCATGCGGAGTGCTTAAAGGGAGAATACAAAGCAGCTGCAATCCAGTTCACCAGCCAAGGAGAGAATTCCTTTTCCATAAGCGCTTTCATCAAGATCTGACTCTGTTGAAAGCATCTTCTAAATCAAGTGCCACTGCCACCATTTCCTGTCTGTTCTGGAAACCTTTGAAGTTGTCAAAGGGAAAAATGGCTGCATTTCAACATATGTCCCTCCCTGGCCGGTAACTTACCAAACCTCATGGAAGATTTCTCTCTTCCAAAAATTCTTGTAGCTTACCCTCCACTATCTTCTCCAGCATTTTACCAAAAGTGTTTTGTAGGGTTATGATCCTAAAGCTGATGAGTGTTGAATGATCCAGGCTTAGGAAATGGAATCAGGTAGCTGTGCATCCACTCTTGTGGGACTGAAGCGTCCTAATGCTATGGGCTATGGTTGAAACAAGCAGTTATCTCCACCAGGTCTACATTGCTCAAGTCTTTCATGCAGGAATATCTGACCCCGTCAGGCTGAGGTGCAGTGACTTTCACCCCTTTCAGAACATGTTTTACATCTTCCACCTTTATGATGTCTCCATAATATTTGTTCTTTAAGGTGGCTGCCAGATCTTCTCTAACTGCATCAATCAATTTTTGAGACTGGGTGGAATCCAGAGTCACCCTGGACTACTATGTTCAAAGGCAAGCCCAGTAAAAAGGTTTAAAATAAAAACAGCCAATGTTTCAAAGCTATAGAAATATGAATCTACAGAAGTATAAGAAGATTTATTTCAGGACAACAGCAACAACAAATACAAAAGTCAAGAACATAAATGAAAAAGAGAGCTGAAAAAATAAAGAGACAAAATCAAACAGTATTGTCACATTAAAAGACATGAAACAAAACAATCAAGGTGAAAAAAAAAGTTACAAGTCAGTCAAGCACGGGGTTGGTCAGTCAAGTGCAGCGTTGGCAACAAAACTAGTGGGAAAACAAGAGAGGGTCAAACAGCAGACTATGAAAGTGCAACAATACAATGACTGCACACATCCACATTACCTGCTGGAGCTGCCATGGTGTCCATACTGTAATCTTTTCTTTTGCTCCTGAAGCTGTTCCAGCAGTTTGCGATTCTGACGCTCTAGCAAAACAGAAATCATGTCATAAATGTACCATCATATTTATAATCTGATGCTCTAGCAAAACAGAAATCATGTCATAAATGTACCATCATATTTATAATCTGATGCTCTAGCAAAACAGAAATCATGTCATAAATTTACCATCATATTTATAATCTGATGCTCTAGCAAAACAGAAATCATGTCATAAATGTACCCGAAATGTATTAGCCTATATCCAGTCCTATGATGATACCTGGAGAACCTGGAACTTCAGCTGAGGAAAGTCTTGACTGTTATGTCCCCAGAGATTACCACAACCTCAGTGGAACGTCAAAGCTTCAGCAGACTGGTTAAAGGAGAAATAACCTAGGCCATGTTGCAGTTTACTGAGATCAATTATTGTGTTGTAGACTTAACCAGCCAGGCTGTCCGCTAGCTTATCCTGAACAATTAGAGCAACTGTTGTCATGCTCCAGCTACAACATTTTTTCCTTCTCATGGGCTTACGAACCATAATGGTCCAGCCTCACAGTATATTTTTGGCAACTGTTTTATTTTTATCTATAATAATAAAAATGTTAATTTTTCGGTGTCGTTAGCTCTAAACTCGGAAACTACTGAACCGATTGCTTTCAAATTTTTATACAACGTTGCCTCTGACTCAAAGCGTTATTTTTTGTAAAAAAAATTGCATAAACAATGGACGACATTGCTCCAGCAACGGTCAAATTATTATTTGTTTCGTTGGCCGCCCGGATTTATTTTTATTGAATTGGCCACCTTTGACTGTTCAACACCGACCTTCACATTATTATTTTATACTTTCATTTCTACTAAATGCTTGAGTATTCAGTAGCGTAGTTAGTTGTAAGCATTTTACTTATTTTACTCGGGTAATAGGGGTTAAATTCCCCGCTGGGTGATATAAATTTGTTTTTTTGGGGGTGGGGGAGGGGGGAGCCTAACTGAGTGGCTGCCACGTTTTGTTGTGGTTTATAGCTAGGCTGCAATATCTACGCCTTTTTCCTGTTAGATTTTGGGGTTTACAGCTAGCCTGTGATAGCGGCGACGTGATGCTCAATGTTCATGTCACGGGTAATATTCATTCGCCTTTGAGAGGGCGGTTGGCACGTCGTGTTGTGGTTTACAGCTAGGATGCGATATCTGACCTAAAAGTCTTCAGTAGTAGAATTGTAAGTATTCCGCCCTTCACGTGTATAACGGGTGCTCGATTCCCGGCTGGGTACTAATTTTTCTTTTTACCCCAAAGAAGCGATTGGTACGTTGTGTTGTGGTTTAAAGCTAAGTTGCGACATCTGCGCCTTACACCCTAAGACATCCAATTTAAGTACAGTCCACATTAGCCTCCCCCCCCCCACCCCCCGATGCTTCACTCGATCAAATACTATTCGTTAATGACAGAAACTATTAACTAAGAAGGCTAATGGTCCAGTTTGGTTTGGGTCGACCCGGATGCCAAGGTTAATTATACATCGTCACTTCGGAAAGGGAGAGATGACGAGTGCGGGTTTTTATTTCTGCTATTTGTGAGTATAGTGTACATTTTTTTATATCACGGAATTTTACTGTGGGTTCCATTACTGGTTAGTTGATGGAGTTTTATGTCGGGGACACACTTAAACTAAACAGTCCGTGGGGACAGCATGCGGTGCCAACTCCTCTGGCTACAACGGCCTGTACAGATAGTAGTTACCGTTTTGTGTTGCTGTTGTTGTTGTGACTGTGGTGGTGGTAGTGGTAGCAGTAGTACCGGTACTCGATGGGTTATGTGGTAGCTGTTACACTGGCCACATTTACTTCTCAGTACAGATTAATGCTACCAATTTTTGTCTGAGTGTACACGGATTCCAAGCTCAATTTAACAACAATATTTCGTCAGGCAATGACTTCCCTATACTTCGTTGACGATGATATGATTGTCACAGGGAAAGGAGGGGGGGTGTCGAGGGGGGTTGATGCCAGACACTGTTAACTGAGAGAGCTTAAAACATTTGTTTACATTTCTCATTTCTTAACTATTTCTATTTTAACAATGTCGCCACATAATAATGTTTCAATAATTCAGAGAGTGAGATATAATTGTGCAGATGCTTGAGTCCTTGGTAGCGTAGTTGTCTATTTTGCATGGGTGACTGGTGATCATTGCCCCGCTAGGTGATTAAAAAATTTTTTTGCCTTTAACTAAGCGCCTGGCACGTTTTGTTGTGGTTTACAGCTAGGCTGCGATATCTACGTCTTCTTTCCGCTCGATTTGGGAGTTTACAGCTTGCCTGCGATAGCGGCGACGAGATGTTGGTCATGTCACGGGTAATCTTCGTTCGCCTTTGAGACGGCGGTTGGAACGTTGTGTTGTGGTTTACAGCTAGGCTGCGGACCCAATCTCTTCAGTCTTAGGTAGTATATTTGTACGTATTCCGCCCTTCACGTGGTTGACCGGTGTTCAATTACCCACTGGGTGCTAATTTTTCTTTTTCCCTCAAGAGGGCTGTTGTCATGTTGTGTTGTCATTTACAGCTAGGCTGCGATATCTTCACCTTTTGCCCAAAAACATCCGATTTCAGTAAAGTCCTATTTATCCTTCCCGCGAAGCTTCACTCGATAAAAAACTAGATGACAGAAGCTGTTAACTAAGACTGCTTGCAGTCCAGTTTACTTTGGGTGGACACGGATGCCAAGGTCATTTAACATTTGTCCCTTCAGAGAGGTGAGATGACGGGTGGGGTTTTTTATTTCCGCTATTTGTGAGTATAGAACGGACTATTAGTGTGTGTGTGTGTTTGGGGGGGGGGGGGGTTTTTTTTTTTTGTTGGGAGCTCAGTTACACTAAACAGTCTGTGGCGACATCATGCAGCGCTAACCCCTCTGGCTACACCGACCTGCACAGACAGTAGTGACTGTTATTTGTTTTTGTTCTGAAAGTGGTGGTGGTAGCAGTAGTACTGGTACTGGATGGGTGATGTGGTAGCTGGTTACACTAGCCACATTTACTTCTCATTACACATTAATGCTATCCATCTGTCTCTGGGTGGACACAGATGCAAAGCTCAGTTCAGTTACAATATTTCGTCAGATGATGACTTTCACATCCTTCGGCGAGGATGATATGATTAGTGGGGGAAGGGGGTTGATGGCAGACACTGTTAACTGAGAGAGCTTAAAACATTATTTTAAAGTTATCATTTCTTAACTATTTCTATTTAAATAATTTCTCCAAGTGATGATTTTTTTATTCTTTCGGAGAGGGAGATATGACTGGGTGAAGGGGAGAGGGACGGGGGTTGAGGGTTATGACAGACACTGTTAGTTGAGAGCTACTTTCTTTCTTTTCCATTTCACAATTTGGGGCCACAGCAACGCGTGGCAGGGCACAGCTAGTGATAAATAATTTTGTTCCAGTTTTCTGGTTAATTAATGTTGTTCTATTTTTAATGGTCAATAAAAGTTTGAAATGTTTACTTCTTTTTCACTGTGTTATTTATGGTTATGTAATGTGGTTCTACAACAATGCTTCTCCATCTTTACAGTGAAACACAGTTGGGAGCTACATCAATTGTGGGAGGGTCGTCTTTGACAGTTGGTTCTTGTTCAAGTGTCCAGAGTGTCCACTGTAGTTGGTCTCACCTATGATCTAGTTCTCACAAAAGCAATTGCTTTCGACATTTATAAAATAAATATCATGGGCAATCCCCTAAACAGAATTTATAGCCACTTCTGCAGTCTGTTGGAATTCCTTATCTATGCAGTCATCACTGATATCTTCCTTATAAAGTTTATCACTCTATCACTTCCTATCATCAATCATTTCATCAGTTCGCAGACTGCCTTCGCTCGAGCAAGACGTTGAATGCCAAGCCCGCATCGCCTCACCACGTCGCCCTCTAACTATCCATTCGTTGCCTGATTCTCAATAGCTAGCTACTGGACAGATTCACTTGATATTCGGCTGAGTCTGTCTCGACTAAGCTATCAGGGTCGGCTGCGTTTGGTCATTAGCTGCCCGTGTACGCACCTAGCCAAACGATAACTACCAGCAACAAAGATCTACACAGGTGACCAGTGTTGCCAAGAATCACCAGAGGAAGGAACAACGCCCTAGGTAATTATAATCTACATTTTAAACTTTTTTAAACTGAAACCTAGGGCATACATTTAACCTCTAAATAAAATCAAGAACTTTTATAATTACCATAGAAAATGGAAACTGCGCCCATAACGACTAAAACACCAGGATCACCAGCACAGAGAGCTGCTCCCCCGGGAGCCGACCCTTCAGGGGGGCCTGATGCCGCCTCGGTAGCGACGCAAGGTCCCCCTCGCCTACGAAAGCAGCGGCAGCCTGAGACCAACACACCAGACATCATGCAGTGCTCATGCTGCAATAGGGCGTGGCATACAGCCTCGTCCTGCCGCAGCAGCCTATCGTGCAGAAACTGTTCTGGTGCTCACGAATTCAAGGAGTGCCCGCTAGCCAAAATTGACACTAATTTCAAGAAGCCGAACAGCAACCGCAAGTGCTCCAACTGTTCCGGTGCACACGGCGCGAGATACATGGGCTGCCCATATCTCCAGCAGTGCAAGAAGTCACTAAGAACCGCCCACGAAACAGCTAGAAAAAGATACGTGGCACCCAGGTCCTCAGCAACACCAAAGCAACCAAGTGGGAAGTCAGCACAACGGACATCAGAGAGACGAGTCGACAAGGCGACCACAGCCGCAAAGGACTCTGAAATCTCGGTACAAATTTTTGAAATTTTAGCTGAAATCATAGCTCTCCACAAAGAAAAGTCTCGATACCGACGCTGACAGAACCCAATTGCTAGACCTGATTTCGCAGATGCGTGACGAAATAAAAACCTTGAAAGAAGACAGACAAGATCAAGTCTCGCAGCAAACAAAGTGGCTAGCAGAAGCTGCACAAATACAGAAAAACCTGATAGAAATGACCCTAAAACTTCAAACAGAAAAAGCAGTAGACGAGACCCGCCGACAAGAAGAAAGGGAGGAGAAGAAAGGAAACCGAAGCACTCAAGGAAGCCCGAGAATGCACTTATAAAGAAGTCACCCTTATGATCCAGGCAAAAGCAGAAGCCGAAGCTGCAGTGCTGGCGGCAAGAACGGAGCATGTCCTGCTAGAGAAAGAGAGGCCTCCAGCAAAGTTGTAAAGCAACCAAGTACCGACAAAAGCACAGTTACCGAAGCAGTAGTGATGCAGCACCAGGAACAGATGACAGACCCCGCTAGGAACGAGGAACCAAGCGATGAAACAGCCACCAGGCAGCCAGTCACCCCAACCAGCAGCATCTGATGCAACCTGCGAGGCCAACCTCCTGGCATTGCTTGAAGAATACAACAAGCAAGTGGACCCGCACAAGCTAGTGTACGACGAAGAAAGCAGGCGCTACTGCATTGAATACAAATGGGAAATCCTCGAGAAAAAAGTCAAAACACCAGAAGAAATAGAAACGCGCAAGCTAGTTGACAAACTCCATGACGAACTTACCGCGACCCTGATCAAAATTCGCAAGAGAAAGCATTGGAAAAATGGCACTTCCAAGAGAAGAGGCTACCGCCAATTCTAAGAGCCACAGGAGGAGCCCACCAAACAAGATGCCATCTTTACGGACAGCCCAAAACAAAAAATCGCCAACCAGACAGACAGCCACCGCACCGGAGCCACACCCACCTGCTCCAGCCCCACTGGCAAATAACCACGTAATTACTACAGAACTAACCGAAAATCTTAACCTAGTATATTTTCAGGAAAAAGAAGACCACGGAAACTACCACATGAAACCCGACGCTCCGAAGCAGATAGCCGAGGGCATTGCACCTAAGGGGACCAGCACTTGGGAATTCCAGTCTCCATCATGCCACCCCACCAGACCCCAGGTGTATGTAATATGTTAACAAATGCCTTTCACTTTTATTTCAGACCAAGTGACCTCAACCGACCAGGGTGGATCCTACCTCTATCTGTCACTCTTATTCTCCCGACCTAACTAACACATCTACTGGCACATTCGAGCAAATTGATCTCTCATTTGCAGCCTATCTTACTTCCACTACTTCTCCAAACTCCGTGGAAAAAAAAAAGGGCTGATCACAACAACAGATTGTGACGGCCCTGGTTGTCCTGAAAGGGAACATCATTATTTGTTTGGCTTTTTCCGGCGGCTTACAGAACGGCAACCAAGCAGCAATAGGACGCCAGCACAGCGACCAGTACGAGGCAAGAAAAGCACCAGCAACAGTCAGCTAATACTAGTAATACCGTAGATATCATCACAAAGAGATCTGGACCACACCAGACCCAAAGACCACAAGCAGCACAGCAAGGAAGCAAAGATATCAGGTGTGACTACACACCACAAATAAAAGGATATCACATAAGACAAGAACCTTCCTCGATATAGCAGGCCTCCGGGCGGCTGAGAAAAGGATCAAATTTGAAATTTTTGTTGGACGAATTGGAATTGGAATCACTTCCTATAAGTATAAATACTAAATACTATAAAAGAGTAAGAGTCTTACTACGAGTAAAACTGCTTCATGATCACGGAAGCAGGAGTATCTAAACCTGAAGACATTCGCTGCGGGAGACGGAGCACTTATGATGTCGATTATTAAATCATTAATCAGATGATGAGGCTTAATAATGATAATTAATTAATTAAGGTTCTGTTCTAATAATCTCTATTCTCTACTTTTTTTTTTAAATTGAACAATAATAATAAAACGGTACATTTCAAATGTACAAACCTTGATGTCCTCCAGCGACAGCTGGCACGTGAGGAGCAGACATGCCCGTATAGTTATAGCCCCGTATAGTTCTAGAATTGTGTTTTCACCCAGTAAACAATAATACGAAACAAGTAAACATAAACCAACAACGCAACGATAAATAAACCCTCCTCACTCGGTGTGCTTTTCAGTGTTGCCACTTTTCTTTGACAAAAAATATCCAAAACAGTGTCAAAAAATATCTTAAAAGATCTAAATCTGCGTGGAAAAGATCTAGAAAAAATATCCAAATCGAAAAAGTCAAAAATTACATAGCTTTTGTTAAGACTTACCCTACATAATCATGTCCTCACCTTCACTGATGTCTACCTCACAAGATCCACAGGATAAACTTAGCTTGGATAATGAAGTTGAAGCTTCAGATCTAAATGACCCTGGTATGCTTTAGCTGTTCCAATTTCTTTATAAGTGGAGCAGTAGGCTTATTTCTCTAGTCTCATTAGGCCGAATTGTAATGGCACGATAGCATTTAAGAGACAAATGACTTGGAAAACCAGTAAAGTGTTTCAGCAAAAAGGTATTCCAAATTCCTTGGTAAATATTTAGATGAAGCATGTGATAATGCTAGCTGCAATGAATGACGCATACATTTTAAAAGTATAAACAATGGGTTAGCTTCCTTCAACTTGGCATAAACGCCATTGTTTATACCAACCATCACTGAGGCATTATCAGTACCAATTACAGCCAAATTCTTCAAGCCTAACTGTTTGCTGATTAAAAGGTCCTTTCTACATCACACTTTTCAAATTGAACTAGTCCAAGATTTTTTACAAATCGATCAAATGGTCACAGTTGGAAATTGCGCAGTGACAAATTAAAACATTGCGACTGATACTTCAACTTTTGATGATTCATTTATCAGTATAGTTCTGAAAACAGATGTCAGCAGTGTAATATCTTTAAATGAAACTGCAGTTTTATGCTTTTTTTAGTCTCTGCATGACTTTTTGAGTTTTGTATTTTCGCTTTAATTTCACACTTGCAGTACTTACAACAAGCTTTGGTCATATCCCCAGTTTTTAATTTTGTCATCATGCAACCACTGTTTCCAAATTTTTTTCTCATACTTTACTTTTGGCATGTTGAAAAGTTTTTTTTTCAAAGGAAAAGCCACATAAGAAGGTAAGCAATTTTTTTTTTTAATCACATGAAAAAGAAACGCAAAGTCAGCACAGTGCGGATACTGTTGAAACAAAGTTAGTATGAGCGATTGACTTTCTTCCCCACTAGGACATCACACAAGCGAAAAACACCCGATGACACAGCGTGCCACCATGTGGATGAGGATCACCGTGGAGAGGTCCCAGAAACCGCGTTCAGACATTTGGCCATTTTTATGGCCTGCCTATATTGCGGCCCCTGGCAAAAGCCAGAGTGGGGCTTCAAATAACAAAAAATTACGTCCTGGAAAGGACGTAAGGATTCGAAGCTATCGACACAAAGTTAGTATGCTTTACGCGCGTTTTTATTAATTAGTACCGGGTCTGCCAGATATTTGTGCATTGACCCCAGTGAGAGTTCAAAGTTTAAGTAATGGCAGTTGTCACAATGTACGTGCCAGGCCAAAACAAAAGTATTGTAGTAAATATTTTACACAGTAATTATTAAACTGACAATGAAAGAAAAAAAATCTATAAAATATCTAACTCATATGAAAAGAATATAGAAAAATATTTACGATCTAAACGTCAAAAACAGTATCTAAATGCAATGAAAAAGATCTAAATTTGGATATAAAAGATTCAAAGTGGCAACACTGCACGGTTGCCAGATAAGAAACTTTATTTTATGCCAGACCATCACCCAAATATGCCAGAAGATGCAAAAAAAAGTGTAACATTGTACTCACTGCACATCAAAAGCTTTAGATTAAATTCTTCACTGTCATTTTCACTGGAAACAGTGGAAGATAGAGCGTAAACCTTTTCAGATGTAAAATCTGTAAGCATTTTGTCAGATGGGATGAAGTATATGCAACTCATCTATAATGATGGCATATTTCTTGTTCCGAAAATCAAAATAAGGTCTATGCAACTGCATGTGCTCCAATGTACAACACCCCCCCCCCCTCCCCACCGACCTTGCGCTTTCATGATTTCATTTAGATGATCAATTGTGCGAATTGCACAATGGCAGATCATGTACAGCAAGTTGCAACTCTGCTGCTTCAACTTTATCATTACTTTGCCTAGGAGTCATTGTTGTAATAAGCTGTGACGGGCTTTTTGACGGAGTTTTCATGCTATTTTTCGAATTTTTATGATCTGATATGCTACTAATTCTTGGTGCAACAGTGCACTGACACAGTTTGCGATATGCTGCCTCTGATCCGTCTGAAGATCTTTTGAGCCGTGTTTTCTTCCAGTTACTATTATACTTTCGATGTCATAAGATGCTTTCCAGTGGATTAGGGATTAGGGGCGGGGGGGGGGGGGGGGGGGGGGGGGGGGGGGGGGGGGATTGACGTGGCCATTAGTAAAAGTTATAAAATCTTTCACAGATAGAACTAGGTCTAAATCATTTCATTTTCTGTCCTCAATTAGTTTCTGAACAGTCTGAATCACTTGGTATCAGTGGTGGGTTTTGGTTTTATATCCCACATTTATTCTAGTAAACTAATTGTACCCGGCCACGCGTTTCTGTGGCCCAGAATGGTAAAATGGAAAAATAAGAAAATAGCTATCTGCTAACAGTGTCTGTTATACCCCCCCCCCCCCCCCCCGCCTCGACACAGTCATATCTCCCTTTCCGAAGGATTGAAAAATCATCCCTGGCGAAATTATTAAAATAGAAATAGTTAAGAAATAATAACTTTAAAATAATGTTTTAAGCTCTCCCAGTTAACAGTGTCTGGCATCAACTACCCACTTTACCCCCCCCCCCCCCCCCCATCCACGATCACGAATCATATCGTCTCCGAAGGATGGGAAAGTCATCATCTGACGAAATATTGTAACTAAATTGAGCTTGGCATCCGTGTCCACCCAGACTAAAATGGGTAGCATTAATTTGTACTGGGAAGTAAATGCGACCTGTGTAACAGCTACCACATCGCCCATCCAGTACCAGTACTACTGCTACCACTACCACCACCACCTTCACAACAACAAAAACTGTCACTACTGTCTGTGTAGGTCGGTGTAGCCAGAGGTGTTAACGCCGCATGCTGTCGGCACGGACTGTTTAGTGTAATTTTGCCCCCGACAAAGAAAAAAAAACGCCATCACCTAACCATTGATGGAACCCACAGTAATACTCCGTGATGAAAAAAAAAAAAAGGACACTATACTCACAAATAGCAGAGAAAAATACCCCGCACCCGTTATCTCTTTCTCTCCGAAGGACGATGGTTAACTGACCTTGGCATCCGTGTCCACCCAAACTAAAATGGACTGTAAGCCGTCTCAGTTAACAGTTTCTGTCATCGCCGAATAGTTTTTGATGGAGTGAAACGTCGCGGCAGGCTAATTGGGACTTTACTGAAATCAGATGTCTGTGGGCGAAAGGCGCAGATATCGCAGCCTAGCTGTAAACCACAATAAAACGTGGCAAACACCCTTTTAAGGGAAAAAACAATTATCCCCCAGCAGGGATCGAACACCGGTCACCCGCGTGAAAGGTGGGATACTTACAACTATGCTACCGAAGAGTGAAGAGTTTCGGTCAGATATCGCAGCCTAGCTGTAAACCACCAAAAAAAAAAAACGTGCCAACGGCCCTCTCAAGTGCGAGCGAAGATTACCCGAGACATGACCAGTGAACATCACCTCGCCGCTATCGTAGGCTAGCTGTAAACCCCAAAACCGAAAAAAAGGCGTAGATATCGCAGCCTAGCCATAAATCACAACACAACGTGCCAGCCGCCCAGTTAAGGGCCACACATTTTTTTTATAACCTAGCTGGTATTCGAACGCCGGTCACCCGCATGATAGGCGGAATACTTACAACTGCGCTACCAAAGACTCAAAAAGTTGGTGGAAATGAAATTATATAATAATGCAAAGTTTAATCAGCAATAATGTCTCAAGTTCCGGTCTTTACATGTCCAAGTACTCAGTCAGGAAATGGTCGCGTGGATAACGAACGTAGATCAATCAAGACAGTTTAACTCCGCCTCCATTTGCAATGCACAATAGTATTTTTTTTAAACTAAATGCAAAACACAATGGGAAAAAAACTAAGTATACTCAGGCTAAAAATAAGATGTGTTTGAAAACCCAAGGTGACTAAAAAACCCAAGCAAAACATAAGAAAAAAAAAATACACACACACACACAAAAACATAAAGCCAAGAATGATAAATAGTATAAAATCTATAGTAACGACATGAATAATTTACCCCCTGTTATGTAAGTAGATTTTGTTGGGGGGGGGGGGGGAGGGATAGATTAAAACAACAAAGTAAACAACGCTGCAAAATGGAACCCAAAGCGTTATATAAATATCTGGATCATGGGGGGAAAGACACTTATTGGCAGCCCTGCTTAGCAGTCAGAAATGGCCAATCAACTAAAAACAAATCCGGGCCGGCAACGAAACAAACAATGATTTGACCGTTGCTGGAGCTCTGTCGTTCGTGGTTTGTGCGATTTTCTGACAAAAACATACTTTGAGTCAAAAGCAACGTTGTGTGAAAATGTGAAAGCAATCGGTTCAGAAGTTTCCGAGTCTATATGTAACAGACTCGGGAAATTAACATTTTTATTAATGTAGATTAACATAAATTACACAAGGCCTTGGTTTATCCACGGCCAGCTCCAGATTTGTATATGAATCTGGAGCTGGCCGTGGTTTATCTAACTCACGATCCGTTTAGGAGACAACAAATACAATCAGAAATGGCGCGAATCTCCGTTAGTCCGTACCAGAACGTTACAACAATGACAAACTGAAATGAAGATGTTAACTGTAGGTCGACATTACTTTTAGTAAATCTTCGTCTTTCTAACGGAGGAACCATGAAGAAAATGTGAGCACATCTTAATAAGAAAAGCCAGGAAAAACCCAAATATGCCAATATATGCCAGTTTAATTTAAAATATGCCAAATTTGTGGAATCTGGCATAAAAAATGAACTTTTGGCAACCCTTACGTATGTGTGTGTGTACGTCACACTACTCTCATATAACAGTTGCCAGATAAAAAGCACCATCTGCAAGCCAAGTGGCATATACGTGCTAGTTGTATAAAGTATGGAGGTTAACTTTCAATTGTTATTTTATTTTCAGAAAGCAATTCATTATAATGATCAAAATTTATGAAAAGTTGATAAGACCAGTCGTTTTAGATGGCTGTGAAACTTGGAGCACAACTAAAAGACATGAAGCCTTACTACAGGTCTTCGAAAATAGAGTCTTACGACGAATCTTTTGACTCATCAAAGATGCAAACAGCGGGAATTGGGAGAGTAACAGCGACGAAATTCATAATCTGTTTAAATCACTATTGATCGCTGGCATCATGAAAGCTAATAGACTGAAATGGTTGGGGTATATTGAAAGAATGTCAAGATGACAGAGAAGTAAACACTGTATACACAAGGGAGATGAATTGTCGTAGACTACGAGGCAGACCAAGAAGACCATGGAGAGATAATGTCTAGAAGACCTACAAACACTTGATGTCAAAAAGTGGAAATAGATTGCCAACCAGAGATGAATGTGGGCGGGGGATATCTGCAGCAATGAACAAGGGCTCTAAATGCTGAAGTAGAAGAATTTATTATAATATGTGAATAATATTAGTAACAACTATTCTTTTAAATAAAAACTGCATCTTTTATTTACTAAACTATGTTACTCTTTATCATGACCGAATAAACAAAAACAAGTGTTTTTTTTTTAGCAAAGACATTAGCACAGCTTGGTACTCAAAAGTTTGCATTCTTAGTGACTCGATGAATATGCTTTAAAAAATCTTAGCTGGATTGATGATTAGGCAAGAATGGATTGCAACACTAAGCACTTCACGAATAGCTGCCCCAACCTTCATTTTTGTGCCAGGTCATGTTGGTGTTCAAGGGAACGAGCGTGCAGACTATCTTGTTGACACTGCAGTTGCTTTGGCTGGTCCAGTACTGGAGAGAAGTAATGTTATCAATACCTCAGGCGACACTTAACCGTACCGACGAACCCGCCAACTGACAGGACTCCATATCACTGTCTAGACTGATGAACACGGCGGTGCTGCCTGGAGCTGCAAGAAATGAATATCTCACTAAGGGGACAAGACGTTTAATTAACCAACACAGAACAGACGTCATTGGTCGTTTTACACTCGTGGAGCTTTTGAGAAGAAGGAGCACTTTGGATCTGTCCGGAGTGATGTGATGACAATCCTTTCTAATAACTAATCACTAATCACCTGCATTCCCCACTGTAAAAGTGACGGTAATTTCTGTACCGTAGACATTCACACTGCTTTCCAGTGTACCGAGCCTTCGTCAGCATTCCGAACCATGCTCGCAGAAACAATCAGTGCCTACACATGGGGATACAATATATCCACCATGTTAATGACACAGTGTTATTAAGATTGTCTAGTTATTCATAGTAAAAATTCCATCATAATCTCAACACAGATCAAAGCAAAAAGAAAACAGTAAAAATTACATTTTGGTCATATAAATAATAACATGATATCATTATCAGGTGCCTTGTCGACGGGCGTGGACGATCATGCCTCTACACAATCTACGATCTCCTGAAGCATGTATTAGTTCGTGAGCTGACACACCTCCATGCCATGCAACAAGACTGTCTATAATCTTCTCTCGTTGTCTTCCTCTATCCCTCCTTCCACAGATCTTTTCAGTGGTCACAACATATTCCATTTTCCCTCTTCTCATAACATGGCCGAAAAACGATGACTGTCTCCTTCTGTGATTAGTTGTCTTCTGGCGACCTCTTGGTTGTTCTTTTGGCTGTTCAATGTATTTTAAGTAGACCTATTCTTCTGTAAAACCACATTTCTGAAATTGTTTGGCCTGCCTACCGATTGTCCAGGACTTACAGCCATATGTTAAAACTGGATGTATGTAGCAAGCATGAATTCTTTTTCTAACCTTCAATGACAAAGATATATTGCATAAGATGTTCTTCATTTTATAAAATGCAGTTTTTGCCTCTCATATTCTGTTTCTTATCTCAGTAATGCATCTTCCATCTGAGTTTATCCATGTGCCCAGGTACTTAAATTTATGTACTTGTTCCAAAATAACATTATTGACTTTTATTATACATTTAGGAATAAATCTTTGCTTCGATACCAACATTACTTCTGTTTTCCCTTTATTCAAACTGAGGCCCATTCTTCTACTTTCTACCACCACAATGTTTATCATTTCCTGTAGTTCTTTCTGACTTGTTGCTATCAAGACTGTGTCATTAGCATAACGCAAGTTGTTTATATTGTGCCCACCAACCACATTTCCGGGCATATAAATTAAAGATCTTATTACATATTCACTGCATAGTGAAAATAAACCAGGTTACAGTACACATCCTTGTCGTACATCCCTCTTTATGCGCTGAAATGTACATAAACAGTTGCTAATTCTTATAGCTGCTGTTTGCTGCCAATACATATTCTTTATTATTCTTAGATCTTTTCCATCAATATTAAGTTTTTCCAACAGTTTAATTACTTCTTCGTGTTTCACAGTCAAATGCTTTTGAAGAGTTTATGAAACATAAGTACAAATCAGTCTTTATATTTATAGCTCTTTCTGACAATGTCCTTAGGATGTATATGGCATTGTTTGTACATTTTTCCTTATGTTTTAATTGTGTTGCTTATTCATCTCATATTTTATTCTCAGTAAAATTTTAGTCATGTGACTCATAAGACTTACTCAGCTATGGACTTCACTCTTTAAAGTGCCTGTTTTTTTGTGTTTTTTTTTTGTCAGAGCTATAAATATGGATTTTAAATATTATAACTATCATTTAAAAGTTTAGGTATTATTTCAATTCCAAAATCTCTCAGTGCTTCGATTTCTTCCAGTGAGATGTTGTCTGGCCCGGGTGCTTTTCCTTTCTTCATATGATGTATTGCATCCTCAACAGTCATTTTTGGTGGACCATCATTGTTGTTCTGCAGTTCTACGTCTGGTCTATTATCATCATACAATTCCCCTATATATACTCTGTCCAACTGCTAATTATTTTACTATGTCCCATTAATAAGCCGCCATCTTTTGATTTTAAACATCCAGTGCTGTTACGTGTCATCTTTCCTGTTAACATATTTATCCGCTTGTACATGGAATGTGAGTCTTTCCCGGAATTTTACGAAACCTCTGTACACATTTGATTTAGCCAGGTTTCTTTAGCTACTTTGCATTTGTTCACTATTTCTTTTTGTATTTTAGAGTTTTCTTCTTTATCATTCTTTTTCTTCCTTTTTTCATCCATCAACTGCAGAATTTCGGTTGACATCCATTTCTTTCTTTGCAACTCTATGGGTTGGTGGGATTGTCTTTTTTGATGTCTGCTGAACTGACTCTCGCAACCTATCCCACAGTTCATCTATAGTCTGTATAGTTTCCCTTGCATTTTACCGGTTTTGTACAGTGACATTGTACTGTTCCTTAATTGCTTTACGCAATCACCTTCTCAAACCTACACAACAAACACATACCAGCCAGGGCCAGAGAAATTACGTTCAGGTTTCTTTTTAATCTGACTCCCACAACAGAAAGAGACGCCCACCGCAATGGGCGCATGGCTAAATGCCCGTTGCGTAGGGAGCAGATACAGGAGACTGAGCGCCACCTCTTCTACGACTGCTCTACAGTCAAACCAACACACACACACTTCTTAGGGAAATAATCAACAGGCACGCAGGCAAACAGACCAATCTCTTTACAGCAATCTTTCTCAACAATATTCCCAAATCTAACAAAGACACGCACACCAAACTCCTTCTGGTCCTGGCACAGTACAGATACTTTGTTTGGACTTGCAGAAATTTAGCAAAGTTCCAATTTAGGACTTATTCTAAAGAATTGTTCATGTTGATGTTTAAGTACAAAATTGATACTGTCTTTCCTGATGTCCTAGATGTTAGGACTCAGTAAAATGCCATTACCACCATCATCATCACCACCATCGACGACATGCCACCATCATCATCACCACACTGGTTTGATTTTTGCCTTTTTCCTTTTCTTTTTCATACTTTTTAATGCATTGATGTAAATAATTATGCATTGGGAGTTTCCCCAAAGTAATATCATCATCATCTTTATCGCCGATATGCCACCACCATGACCACCATGCCTTTTCACATGACTGACTGACTGACATTCTACCCCACCAGGACATCACACAAGCGATAAACACCCGATGACACAAAGTGCCACAATGCGGATGAGGATCGCCGTGGAGAGGTCAAAGAAACCGCGTTCAGACATTTGGCCATATGTATGGCCTGTCTATATTGCGGCCCCTGGCAAAAGCCAGAGTGGGGCTTCAAATAACAAATAATTACGTCCTGAAAAGGACTTAAGTATATTGTCGAATTTCACATGTTATGAATGCATTTCTATATTTATGTAATGTGAATGTACTATATTCTTTAACAAATAATCATCATCATACTCATGGCCGATATTCCATCACCATGATCACCATGTTTCTACTTTTTACATGCTATAAAATGTATGTATATATGATATAAATATATATGTATAATGTATGTATGATATAATCTTTCGCCATGAAATTACCAAAAACAATGCTTATATGTATTTTCAAGGGAAACAACGTTTCTTGACGCCAACAAACATACGAGCGGTGTCCCTCTCTTTCTAAGTCCAGTCTTAATTTTCTGTTAGTGCCTCGCTGTCCTACTTTCTGTCAATTTGTTTGTTGTAATCATGTTATGCATTGTTCTTTAACACACATGTTTTCATTTATCACCTCATCATATAGCTGCTTTTGTTAGCCCATCAACACTTGTCACCAGCATCAATGAGCGGCGGCCCCACCTCCTATCGTCCCCGCATCCTTTTCTGTCTTCTCCTCTCCCTACAATCAAAGATGCTAGGTGGCATGGAGTCTAATAAAAACATCATTGCCACGTTGAATAAATACATGTATATTACCATCGAAATGTACCGTTTCCACTGACAGACCTAACAGCCCCAGCTTTCCTCAAACCGCCCGGTCCTCTCTGCCTCCCTCTGTCTCTAATTCCTGTTAAACGTTAGCGAGAAACGGTTCAAATCATCATCATTTTCTTCACATCATTTTATTGACATTGATTTTGCTTTTGTTTCAAAAGAGATTTGTAAATATGTTTTAAACAATAAACACATTAAAAAAATTAATTGCTTTATCCCTTCTAAGTATTCCTAAATTTAACTTGATGTTCTATGGTGTTTTCCTAATATTCTTTACTTTTATTATAATCTTTCCTATAACTGGAACATGATCACTAAAGCAGTCTGCTACTGGTCTAGTTTTTGCTCCAACTAAGTTGCTCCGGAATCTTCTTGAAATAAAAAAATAATCAATTTGATTGCGGACATTATCACCAGGACTTTTCCAAGTCCACAATCTTCGAGGATGGTGTTTAAACCAGGTGTTACCTATTATCATGCTGTGCGACTCAGACCATGCTATTAATCTGTCACCTCTCACATTATTTTCTCCTAGGCTATAGCAGTACACTTTTTCACTTCCTATTTTCGCGTTGAAATCTCGAAGAACCATAGTTACTTCACAATTTTGTTGCCTTGATCAACAGCCTGTCCAACTCGTCATAAAATGCGTCAATATCTTCTGCTGAACTATCTGCTGTTGAGGCATAAATCTGTTCGAAGTTGATGTCAAATGGTTTACCATGAAGTTTTACTTATAGTACTCTATCTGATATTGTCAAAAGTCCTTTCAAAGTTTTTGAGTTCTTTGGAACCAAAATAATATCAACTCCCTTTCTATATTCCTTCCCATCTGAGAAAATAATTATGTGCTGATCTGAACACTTTTCTCCTGCTCCTGGCCACCACATTTCACTAATTCCTAACATGTTGATGTTAATTCTCTTCATTTCGATCTTGATGTTATCAACGAGTGTTTTGATATTCCATGTACCAATGTTCAGGATGTTTCTACTGTTTGCTTTTTTTTCTACAGTAGCCGGACAACTGTCGGGTATCAGCCGTAGAGCATGGTGCTCCCCACAGGACGAGGGGATTCCATTGTAATTCCCATTCACATCGTTTTCTTAATTCCTTATATTTCGAGGCATGGTTTTCTAGGGATAATAAACGCCGACTCTATCTGGGATAATACAGCGGTGGTTTCCCCTTACCTTCCGCCGGTTTGTATATGGTTTGACTCCAATAGCCTTCGCCCACGACCGGCTCTAGCTGTAAATAGAGTCGGCCGTGCCTTTGTCTAAAGAGACTTACATTGCAAGGCGGCAAAGGAGGGGGGGGGGGGGGATGGTTATGGCGCCTCTTACCTGCCGATGGCCATGTCGTTGAGTTTTGAGGTATTTTAAAGAATTAGCTGTCCACCAACTAACTCGACTCCTCTCAATGAACATCACATGCTTGGGTCCACGGCCACTTATTCAATATATTCGTGGCTAACCTCTATATCTAGAGTCCTTCCCACCATCCACCACCAGGTGGAGGCGCCTAGTAACAGGACAGGCTCCTATCCCTGAAATATGATATATAAATTTAAAATAAATATATACTCTGAGAACTCAGTTAACACTATATATCCTAATTATAACCTTCTTCTTCTTCTTTTTCTTCTTCTTCTTCTTCTTCTTCTTCTTCTTCTTCTTCTTCTTCTTCTTCTTCTTCTTCTTCTTCTTCTTCTTCTTCTTCTTCTTCTTCTTCTTCTTCTTCTTCTTCTTCTTCTTCTTCTTCTTATTCTTCTTTTGCACGTTAACCGGCTGTAAACTCCGACGACAAAATTCGGTTATACATATTCATCTTATTCTGGACTTAAGTCTTGTCCTCGAACTAGAGTTTTGCGTGCCCATCCGTTTTACAGATCTGACATACTTGAAAGCAAACTGATGGTTTCTCGCCTTTCATGTAGATACACTCTGACTTCGAAGGAAACACCCTTAATTAGTCAATTTTTGCCTAGAAGAACGCAGAAAATAAAATCATGAAAGATATGATTTGATCGAAGCCTTGGTTAAACTGAACACATTAACCATGTGATAATAAAAGCCAGGTGGGGCTTGGCGGCAATGAGGATAATCACGGCGGCAAACTGAGCAGCATTATTTGTTTCTTCTATACCAGGGTCTTGTCCTTGTTTTTTGGGTGTGCGATGGCGATCCTGACTACTAGCCATAAGCAGTTGGAAAGGATGGAAAGGATACAGAACGAGGCTATGTGCAGTATTCTTGTGTGTACAAGAGATACAGGTTGCAGGGCGATGCGTTACCTTCTTGATTTTGCAACCGTGGATGACATAATAAAAATTTTCTCAGCACGTGCCTGTCTTAGAGTCAACACATACCACGGCCTTCTCTATTTATTAGAGAAGGCAGTGCACAGACCCACAACACCTGCTACATAGTGAAATTAAGAAGAGGGAAAACCCAGAAGATTAAAAAGAGAACAATCGTGGATGGGTCATGCCGAGGAAATTATTCATTGAGTACATATAGCTTGGCGAGAAATGGGTAGAAGTACTACAAGCAGAGTGCTGAACGACCTTCTGTGTTTGCATCCGATTAGACAGAAAATGCTGACAAGAAAGTACGGCCGTTGGGAAACCAGAAATACAGTCTTTCATTTTCGAGATTTTTATAAAGAGGAATGCTGTAATTTACACATATAGGTATATCGTTCGCCATGTAATAAGCTAGTGGGCTTTTATGGCTCAGGCTGGAGTTAGAATGAAGCAATATTTTGGTGCTGTTGCCTTAACTACATCTGATTAAGGGGGTCATGTTAGTGATGAGATATATAACTTGGTTAATGACAAAGGTGCATTCTTTCACCATACCTTTTCAATTTATAAGTAGTGTATAAGTCGTTTACGACGCGTATTTCGATTAAGCCACCTTCTTTATTCTTAGTAAAAGATGGCGGCCAAAAGTGATTGGTCTGTTCGTGTGGCTTTATATATCCTTAGTAAATATCGATCGGGACAGCCACCCTCTTTGTCCTTAGTAAATATCGATCGTGTGGCTGATGACAACACAAGTGATTGGTTTTAGGTAAAGGTATAGGAAATCTTCATAACTGCAGGTGACAGGTGGCGTTATATAAAACGGGGGCAGGCAGGAACACTATTTAGGTGAGCAGCGGGGGCAGGGGACCCGGGGCGACTAGGAAGGCGGCATGATGACCGGGGATGTATCAGAAAGGGCAGATTGGGCGCGTTGTCTCCATAGCAACTGGTTATTCATTGTCGGTATGTGGGTATTTTCTTTATTAGTTTCATAACGGCAGGTGACAGGTGGCGTTATACTGGTTATTCATTGTCGGTATGTTGGGGTGTGGGTATTTTTAGGCGGAGTGGTTTAAGGAAGAAAATTATTTCTTTAGTGCTTCATAACTGCAGGTGACAGGTGGCGTTATATAAAACGGGGGCAGGCAGGAACACTATTTAGGTGAGCAGCGGGGGCAGGGGACCCGGGGCGACTAGGAAGGCGGCATGATGACCGGGGATGTATCAGAAAGGGCAGATTGGGCGCGTTGTCTCCATAGCAACTGGTTATTCATTGTCGGTATGTGGGTATTTTCTTTATTAGTTTCATAACGGCAGGTGACAGGTGGCGTTATACTGGTTATTCATTGTCGGTATGTTGGGGTGTGGGTATTTTTAGGCGGAGTGGTTTAAGGAAGAAAAATATTTCTTTAGTGCAGGGTCAGATGTTGGTTAAAGTGGCGGATGACCGGGGATATATTAGAAAGGGCGACTCGAGCGCCATCATCATCATCTATGTCATGGTAGCGAAGGTCGACCGCTCAACCTATACAAGAGAACAGACATATGGTGCATAAATCAATATGTTGTCTCCATAGCAACTGGTTATTCATTGTCGGTATGTTGGGGTGTGGGTATTTTTAGGCAGAGTGGTTTAAGGAAGACAAATATTTCTTTAGTGCAGGGCCAGATGTTGGTTAAAGTGGCGGATGACCGGGGATATATTAGAAAGGGCGACTCGAGCACCATCATCATCATCTGTGTCATGGTATTGAAGGGATGGTTTGAGCTGTAGTAAAAAGGAGGACATACGACAGAAGGGTAGCTGTCTTGTCATAGTGTCGAGGGCAGAAGAGAAGGGGCTTACCTGACATCGGTGAGCAGCGGGGCAAGGGACACGGGGCGACAGGGCGACTAAACCGGTTGGTGTTGGTTTATGGGTTCTGTAATAGACAAAAAATTAGAAGTGGGTTGTTAGCGGGAGATATATATGTTATAAAACGAAACAAGTTATGGGATATGAAAATAGACATAGGCAGCAGTGACAGCCGGCAGAGGGGGAGGGGGCGTTTTAGGGTTTAGGTAAAGAAACCTAGAAAGGTGGTTTGATGACCGGGGATATATACTAAAGGGCGACTTGAGTGCCATCATCATCATCTGTGTCAGGGGAGCGAAGGTCGACTGCGCAGAAATAAAAAAAAGGAAACATACGACATTTGGCGTGTGTCTTATC
>CAJHNH020002968.1:0-10000 GCA_905116865.2 Candidula unifasciata
TGGGCGAAGTCGTTTGGTCCAAAAAAAAAAGTAGGAGGTCGAAGAGCTTCAAAATTTGGACATCAGATATCAAAACGTGCGGTTAGCAGTCAATGTTTTCCCAGTTATTTTGCCGTGGGGCCCCTTAAAATTCGCTGTTAGTACAGCATTTATTAAATGATGGTGGAACGTTTAATTGCTTGACAAACATCAACAGAAAAAAGGCCCCCTTTTTGATTTTGTTTTTCCCCCCCATTGGGCAGTAAGTAAAAAGGACCCTTTTTCCCCGCCTTTAGGCCCAAAAGGGGAATAGGGCTAATTTTTTGTATAGACCAATCGGGACAAATGTGATGTGGAAGCATCCGCCCGGGCCCCTAACTTCCCGGGACTGCACCCCGGGTTCCCCTTTAAGGTGGGTGAAAGCCAAGGCTTTTTTAAAACAAAAATCCTGTCCGCCAGGGAGCGAACCCCAACCTTTTGTCCCATGGAGAGTCTAGCCGCCCACACGGCCCCTCCTATATGTGTATAGGCCATTACATATATTCTAATAGATAACGATTTGTGCAAAAGCACTGAAAATATATTATAAACAAATAACATAACAATAGTCAACAAATGTTTCACCCCTGGATTTATTTCCTAACTGGGGAAGTGCGGTTAAAAACTAATAAAAGGTTTCATTATGATGCCAAAGGTCGGAAAGTAGGGTGTGGACAATAATTAGCGACCTCCTCTTTAGCAGCGAACCTCCACTAATAACCAGGATACATATAAAGGGATCGGAGTAGATTTAACGGTTGCAGAACTATAATAGATTAATATAAAAGATTAGAGCCACATCTAAAATGGCGTCAGTGAAGATGGATCTAAGTACATCGAAGTACCCTACAGCGATGAAGAACAATCAATCTGAATGCCTGAGCAAGAGGGGGAGGGGGGGGGTGAATATTGTTTGTAATGAAACAGACAAATGGATGAATCCATTAATATGTGACATTCTTCTATCGATGGTGCCGTATAGGGGAGGGGGTTAAAGTAGGCATGCAGACAGAGACAGACAGATTAGAATAGATAGATAGATAGATAGATAGATAGATAGATAGATAGATATATAGTAGATAGATAGATAGATAGATAGAGATAGATAGATAGATAGTAGATAGATAGATAGATAGATAGATAGATAGATAGATTAGATAATAGAATAGATATATAGATAGATAGATAGATAGGTAGATAGATAGATAGCTAGGTAGTAGAAGATAGATAGAAGGTAGATAGATAGATAGATAGATAGATAGACAGATAGATGATAGATAGATAGATAGAGAGATAGCATGAGATAGATAGAATACGATAGATAGCTAGATCGATACGAGATAGATAGATAGAAGATAGATAGATAGATAGATAGATAGACAGATTAGATAGATAGATAGATAGATAGATTAGATAGATAGATTAGAATAAGAAGATAGATAGAATAGACTAGGCATTGGATGGTAGGTTTGCTGAGTTCCTAACAAGTTCTAACTACCGTCTTCTTCTCTCTTCTTAATTATTTTCTTCTTCTTTCTCTATTCTGCTATTCTTCTTTTTCGTCTTAGTCTTGAGTATCTTTTTTTTTCTACTTATTCTTATTATCTTTTTCATAAGAATACTACTTCTCTTAATAATATGATTATATTTTTCTTATTCCTTATTCTTCTTCTTCTCTTCTTCTCTCCTTCTTCTTATTCATGCTTCATATTCTTCTTTTTCGGATTTTCTTCTTCTGTCTTCTTCTTCCTCTTCTTCTTCTCTATGTTTCTTCTTTTCTTTTTCAGCGTAATCTCTTAATGGCGCAATAATCGTCTAATTGTCCGGGTCTTCTCTCTTGATGACGTCGATTCCAACTAACTGGTAATTTGTTTCTAAGATGACCACAGAGTGGTGTAGGCAGTTTGAGTTGTCGTCCTCGTGCACTATTGTCTGGGGTTCAGCGCCTCTAGGTCTATTTACCCTGACCATAGTTCCATTGTGCGATGTGTGTCTGGCCACAGTATTCCTTTGCTGATTGGACAGAAACTAGGCTATCTCTCTGCGATTATTTGAAGAGGAGCTGGAGATTGTATATCTAGGCTGTTGTTGATTGGTTGTCAATTGATGACGATAGAGATTTAGTGGCCCACTACTGCATACGTCAGCGGTGCCTTCGTTACTTGAGACAGTAGTGCGTGAATGTATGCAAGGTGCTCGACCGGCTTCAGTTAACAGGTAGTGCTGCTGACGTCACCGGGTTAGGCTAACAATGCGTTAACGCAGCGGTTTTCAAACAAGAAAAACACTTTTTTTTTTACAGTGGCGAGGGTGACAACTTGAATTTGAATTTATTTAATATTCTTTAATAATTTTACAATGTTTAGCCCACTTTTCTTGATTATTGCTGCGACAACCGTGGCATACGGTAACGGAATCCCATGGTGCCTCGGCACCTACTTTGAGAACTGCTGCGTTAACCCATCGTTAGCCCCACCTGGTGATGTCAGCAGCCAACCCGTCAGCTGGAGCGGGTCGTGCAAGGGAAGACATCTTATAGCCCATGCTGTGGGGGCGTTGGTAGTCATGTCTTTCCACAATCTTCTGTTATGTGTTGAAAGAAAAGACCTCTTTCCTCGTCTTCAGAGCTATACAGCCTATAGAGCTAGACCTATATTTTAAAGACATTCTGTGGTTGATGTGGTCAACACCACGTCGGTCGCCTTTACTTCACGAGACTTTACCTGGTACCTATTGGAGTCTGAGTTGACATGGCAGCTAAGGTCGTTTCTGCGAAAGGTATGGTTCTTTTTTTTAACTGAACTCACGACCTTGTATTCCGCTGGCCAGCGGCTAGCTGCTACACCAGGGCGGCTCCCTCTGTCTCGAGTATTTTCCAATCAGTTCTGAGATATACGATCTTCCACTGTCTATGCCGTGCGCGTCGGTAGTCATGGCTGACCATAACTTTCTGTCGTCTCGTGTACTTGAAGTCAATTTTGACGCAGATGATCTTCCATTGTCCACGCAGTATGGCGTTGGTAATCATGTATCTCCACAACATGTATCTCCACAACATGTATCTCCACATCAGGTATCTCCACATCAGGTATCTCCACATCATGTATCTCCACAACATGTATCTCCACAACATGTATCTCCACAACATGTATCTCCACATCATGTATCTCCACATCATGTATCTCCACATCATGTATCTCCACAACATGTATCTCCACAACATGTATCTCCACATCATGTATCTCCATTTATGTATCTCCACATCATGTATCTCTACATCATGTATCTCCACAACATGTATCTCCACAACATGTATCTCCACAACATGTATCTCCACATCATTTATCTCCACAACATGTATCTCCACAACATGTATCTCCACAACATGTATCTCCACAACATGTATCTCCACAACATTTATCTCCACAACATGTATCTCCACAACATGTATCTCCACAACATGTATCTCCACAACATGTATCTCCACAACATGTATCTCCACATCATGTAACTCCACATCATGTATCTCCACAACATGTATCTCCACAACATGTATCTCCACAACATGTATCTCCACAACATGTATCTCCACATCAGGTATCTCCACAACATGTATCTCCACAACATGTATCTCCACAACATGTATCTCCACATCAGGTATCTCCACATCATGTAACTCCACATCATGTATCTCCACAACATGTATCTCCACAACATGTATCTCCACATCATGTATCTCCACAACATGTATCTCCACATCATGTATCTCCACAACATGTAACTCCACATCATGTATCTCCACATCATGTATCTCCACATCATGTATCTCCACATCATGTATCTCCACATCATGTATCTCCACATCATGTATCTCCACATCATGTATCTCCACATCATGTATCTCCACAACATGTATCTCCACATCATGTATCTCCACAACATGTATCTCCACATCATGTATCTCCACATCATGTATCTCCACATCATGTATCTCCACATCATGTATCTCCACAACATGTATCTCCACATCATGTATCTCCACAACATGTTTCTCCACAACATGTATCTCCACAACATGTATCTCCACATCATGTATCTCCACATCATGTATCTCCACAACATGTTTCTCCACATCAGGTATCTCCACATCATGTATCTCCACATCATTTATCTCCACATCATGTATCTCCACAACATGTATCTCCACAACATGTATCTCCACAACATGTATCTCCACAACATGTATCTCCACATCATGTATCTCCACAACATGTATCTCCACATCATGTATCTCCACATCATGTATCTCCACAACATGTATCTCCACAACATGTATCTCCACAACATGTATCTCCACACCATGTTTCTCCACATCATGTATCTCCACAATCTCCACTATTTCGGGAATTTTTTCAATCAGTTATGACACAGATGTCGGCGTCTGTGGCTTAAGCGTTGCGAACACACTTTGTAAAGCTGGGGTGGCGGGGTCGATCCCAGCTGTAGGCCTTGCATCTTGCGTTGGTTTTCACAATGGTATCGACCGTCCAGTAGTAGTGGCACACTACTGGGAGGTAACAATTGCCTAAAAAAGCCACAGCAGCCAAGGAATTCTGGGTTGGTTCCTACAACCTCCTGTGAAGGATAGGCGACTAACTTTTGTTTCTCTGACACAGATGAACTTCCACGACGTGATTTCAGACTGTCCAGTAACTTCTCTCTCTCTCTCGGTCTTCCTCTGCTTCTATTCCCCTCCAACTTTTTTAGCGTCATTACGTACTTCAGTTTTTTTCCTTCTCCTGACATAACCATTTAGGTTTAGACAACGAATCAACATCATGATGCAAGGGTAATAACCCATAAGTGCTCTGATCTACTCCTGACTCCAGCCAAAGTCCGAAAAATCTCAGCACAGTACACGAACTCCGTATCACCGGCGAAGATCCTGAAATACTTTGGGTAAATTTTGTACTCCAAATTTTGCCCTTGCAGCGCCGTTTGGCTACTCTTTTTTCGATTTCCAACTGCCAATGAATTTTGTACCTGCGCAACAATGCACAAAGGCTTCCGATCTTACTACTCAGAGGCCAGAGGAAATTACTAGAAGTCCACATGAAAAAATCCCAGCTTTTAGCAGGGCTTGAACACGGTACTTCCAGCACTGGAGGCGGACGACATGCCTCGAGACCACGCAGTCCGCCTGAAATAACCAAAGAATGTAGACTGTCTCCTTCTGGTGACGGCTGTCACTTTTCTCTGTGGGTCAAATTCTTTCAAAAAAAGCCTTGTTTCGGCTGACAATAATAATGTGCTGTGTGGCAATTTATACAAAAATAGTTTGATAAGAAATGTATAAACAGATACGTCCAATGAATAATATATTATATGACAGAGTAGAGCAAGTTCTTCCCCTCAGAAGAGGGCACAATCGACTTCGCTGTCACGTGTTCACAAAATTAAAGATTGGCCAATCAGCAATGTGTACCTGTGGACTGGCACCTGAGATAACAGATCACATGCTTCAAGACTCCCAGATTCAACGCTTCCAGACAAAACTTCTGGCCAAAAGAGACACTTGTGGAAGTCAAACTTTACGGGCTGCTTAGTGAATTACAAAAGACAGTGAAGTTCATACTAGAGACAGCTTTGCATATTTAGCTAATTATTTTCCAAGCGAACGAAAGAAGAAGAAGGAGAAGAAGAAGAAGAAGAAGAAGAAGAAGAAGAAGAAGAAGAAGAAGAAGAAGAAGAAGAAGAAGAAGAAGAAGAAGAAGAAGAAGAAGAAGAAGAAGAAGAAGAAGAAGAAGAAGAAGAAGAAGAAGAAGAAGAAGAAGAAGAAGAAGAAGAAGAAGAAGAAAATACATCCATACATGTTTAAGGCGCCCAGTTAATCCCCGTAACAGTATCTTGTATGTAGTTTGTAGGTACATATGTTTTTATGTATGTACTTGTATATATGTATGTTAAGTAGAATTCCGATATTGCTTAGCTAACTATTCTCAACACACTTCTTCGAACGTTCTTTATCAGAAAATTAAACCCTATTTACATGACCCACTGGCTCGTTACATGACCCACTGGTTGGTTCATTAATGTGATACAAGAGTTGAATGTCTATTTTTGCGCAGTCACTATTCCATTGTGTGGAGAGATACGAACTTGCGACATGGTTTAGATACACCTCGATAAGACAGCGGATACTGATCACTACACGCAGACATGTCTACCTTCTTTTGCTGAAACAATCTGGCCATGTTGGCTCCACATGTTTGGCTCCACATGTTTCAATAACGTGACCTTCCCCACGTGTGTTCCGGGGTCTGTTGTCAAGGGGCCTTTTCCGCGCCTATAGGAGTTCTGGTCATAAATGGCTAGACCAACGACTTCTCCAACTGGATAAGGCGATGGCTAGACCTTGGTGGGTGAGGTCGGCATTACGCTGGCAGCCTTTAGTTCACAGAACTCCATCTGGTACCCATTCAAGGCTTTGTCGAGCAGGTGGCCAAGGTCATTTGAAAAAAGAAGCCTGTTTAAAGTCTCGACTTTCCGATTCGCAGGCTGACGTCTAATCGTTACGCCACGGCGGTCTGGGCCCGTTGTAGGTGTGGGAAAAAGAACAAGTTTACTGTCCTCTAACGGCAAAAAATATTTATATTTAGTTGTGTGTCCTTTAGAGCAGGCATGTCAAACATCTGGAGCTCTTTAAAAGCCCACCTGCAACCCCCACAACGGACATATTCTGCCGTCATTGTTATTCAATGACTTCAATTATTTGTCGTGACCCATGTGGTCGTCGAGAGGACATAAATGTTGCCCATATTGCCGTCGAGACAACACAGGTGTGGCTCTTATATGGCCCTCAAGACAACACAAATGTGACCCATATGGCCGTCGATAGAACACAAATGTTGCCCATATTGAGAGAAGACAAATGTGACCCATATGTCTCAAGACAACAAAAATGTGACCCATACGGCCGTCGATAGAACATAAATGTTGCCCATACTGCCGTCGAGACAACACAGATGTGACCCATCTGACCCTTGAGACAACACAAATGTGATCCAATTTGCCCTCGGTATACCCTCAGTTTGACATGCCTGCTTTACGAGACATTCCAGAAGCGACCCCACATTTGTTTGGCTGGGATATCACAAGGCAATTTTACGTTCAGTGGTTCAGTGGAAACTAACGCCAGGCGGTCTGCTGCCACATCGCCCGTAGCTGAGATTCAAACCGGCACCACCCTATTGGGAAGCGTTTTTGCAACGCCGACCAGCAACAAGGCGACTAATTATTTCTTTGCTAAAGCGGGATGATTGGGTAGAAAGGCTCGCATATCACAGCCTAGCTGTAAATGACATCACAACGTACCAACTTCCTTTTAAGAAGGAAAAAGGGGAGAAAAAGGAGGATAGGGGAAAGGGGGTGGGGGCTGTAGAAATACTGCACAGTTATCAATATATTAGATAAATCGGATGTTATACAGGGAATATTATAATTATTTAAAATCAACGTTTTGAGGTGACAGTTTTCATTGTCAGTGAAATGCACAGAAACAAATTAAGATTCGCATTAGCACCACATCAGCTTTTCGATGTTTGAACAAACTGTAGAACGTTATATTGTGTGGTTTCAAAATCAAATTACCTTACATGTTTTTTTTTTTTTTTTTTTTTACTTTTAATGTAATTTCAGTGGTAAGTTATAACAAAGAACTCTAAAGAACCACCAGTAAAACTTGGAACGAACATTTAATGCATTCCAAAACAAATTTCCGATGACTATTACATGGGATGTTTCAAGAAATAGGAGAAATCTAAGGACAACCTCCGGTGTCAGCAGTCATAAAATAATGGACATAGCGATCTACTAGGTACGTCCTTATGAGAAACGAAAACAGAATCACCAAACAGGCAATGAAATAAGAAACAAATAGTTTGAGGAAATGTGGACGTCCCAAAGGTCTGAGATGCGAACATTGATAAGAGGGACCAAATGGGACTGAATTCGATTCATTCGTTGTATACTTAGGCTCTTTATTCAGAAATTGAACGCTAAAAGTTACCAGATTCTAGTATTACAATGCTAGCCGCACGCATATTCTCGAAAAGGGATTGTTAAGTGATACCCTCTCTAGTTAAACATTACTGCTAACGCTTACACATGCGAACTGATCATGCAACCGACCACTGGATTCAATACATGATTATGGAGGGGAAGAAACATGTCCCCGGGGGACAGTCACGCATATTCTCAAAAGAGAAGCGACGAGGGGGTTGAGAATGTGATGTATACTCTCTCCGGTTAATCGTTACCTGCTAACGTTTACACATGGGAACTGATCGCTCCCCGCCACTGGATTCGATCTATACATATTAAAAAAAGATTACATAGGACAGGATAGAGTGGAAGAATAAAATACGAGCCCTAAATGACATATAAAAATCAGACAACAATCTGACAACGATACTGTTAAGTTGCCAGGTAAGACACTAAAACCATGAGATGATATTTCTCGTTTCAATGATGATAAAAGTTCTGTTAAATACACAAATGAAAATGTTACCATTACGCAATCGTCAGCTTGTGTTAATATATCAGGAGCCATACTTAAACATGGAGTCGCATTTTAGAGAAGAATGCAGATTTGTCATTGTTTTAACAGGCGCGCAGCCGTGGAGACAACGTAGGGGAGGGGCGGTTTAAAGGGGGGGGGGGGAGGTGGCGCTAAGCTCCTTCAGATAGAACTGTTTTATGAGCTATGGGCATAAAGGTCTTAAGTCACTTTTTAATTTTGAAATCATCATTAGTGTTATCCCTATAGGGTGCTGAATGACAACTGAAAATAACAATATATTTGAAATACTCGTAAGATGAAATTCTGAACAAATGCATAAAACATAACATCTATACATGATAAAGTCCGCGTAGGCGTTGCGAACGCGCTTAGTAATGCCGGGGTGTCGGGTTCGATCGCAGCTGGGACAGTGCTGAAGGGGGATAATTACTGGGGATGGTGACTTAGCCTTCAAAGAATTTTTTTTTTTTTTTTGGGGGGGGGGGGGGGGGCGGAGTGGGGGGGGGGGGGGGGGGGGGCTGAATACCCCATATATCTGAGGACCCATATATCTAAGTACCAATATATCTGAGTACCAATATATCTGAGTACCAATATATCAGAGTACCCATATATCTGAGAACACATATATCTGAGTACCTAAATGTCTGAGTACCCATATGTCTGATTACCCATATATCTGAGTACCCATACATCTGAGCACCAATATATCTGAGTACCAATATATCTGAGTACCAATATATCTGAGAACACATATATCTTAGTACCCAAATGTCTGACTACCCATATGTCTGATTACCCATATATCTGAGTACCCATATGTCTGATTACCCATATATCTGAGTACCCATATGTCTGATTACCCATATATCTGAGTGCCCATACTCCGGCGCCTTATGGTATTTAATGTGCTGTTGCCACCGATCCTGCAAGTTCACAGCGAACTCACCAGATATTCTATCCGCTGGTTTAACTCTTTCTGGGCAAGACAAAAAGTTAATGGGATATAGTCACAAAAATGTACACACACACAAAAACACGGGCGCATGTTACAATCGGTTAACTCTTTTGGTCAACATACTTCGTTTAATAATCTGAACATTTGATTTATTTCTTAACCTTTTATCACAAAGTTTTTTTTTTTTTAAATGTTGTTTATCATTCCTATCCGGTCCACGTTAATTTTTTTTAATTGTATAATTACACCTCCTCCTCCTCCTCCTCCTCCTCCTCCTCCTCCTCCTCCTCCTCCTTCTTCTTCTTCTTCTTCTTCTTCTTCTTCTTCTTTTTCTTCTTCTTCTTCTTCTTCTTCTTCTTCTTCTTCTTCTTCTTCTTCTTCTTCTTCTTCTTCTTCTTCTTTCTTCTCATCTTCTCCTCCTTTCTTCTTCTTCTTCTTCTTCT